>APFE031294902.1:0-14883 GCA_000404065.3 Pinus taeda
GATACAGTGAGGAATCCAAAGCCTACAGGTTGTATATCCCATCTACCAAGAAGTTTTTCGTCAGCAGAGATGTTTAATTCATTGAAGAGGAAGCTTGGGATGGAAGCATAGAGAAAACAGTGAATGTTAAAAACTGTTTGTCTCATGATGAAGATGATGAGGAGGTGGTTGAAATACATCCCCAAACAGCAGCGCCAACACAAGGACAGCAAGGAACACCATTGAGGATAAATGAGAGTGCTTCTCCAAACACACCACAAGGAGGAAATTCAAGTGCATCTTCAAGCACTTGCACACCAAGTGAAAGAGGTAAGAAGTTCAGAAATTTAAGTGACATTTATAATGAAGGAATGAATTCCTTATTTGCCTTGTACTGTCATGTTGATGATCCTATTCATTTCGAAGATGCTATTAAAGATAAGAAATGGATAGAAGCTATGGATGAGGAGATGAATGCCATAGAGAGAAATAAAACATGGGATTTGGTTGAGCTACCAAAAGGTAAAGAAGTCATTGGAGTGAAATGGGTTTATAAAACCAAGAGCAATGCTGAAAGCAAGATAGAAAGGCACAAGGCAAGGCTGGTTGTCAAAGGCTACAAGCAGCAGTATGGGAGAGATTATGAGGAGACTTTCGCACCGGTTGCAAGGAAGGAAACCGTGAGAGCAGTGCTGTCCATAGCAGCACAAAACAAATGGAAAGTCTACCAAATGGACGTGAAGTCAGCATTCCTAAATGAAGTGTTAAAGGAAGAGGTTTATGTTGAACAACCTCTAGGCTATGAGAAGAAAGGTGAAGAGCAAAAAGTGTGCAAATTGAAGAAAGCTCTTTATGGGCTGAAGCAAGCGCCAAGAGCATGGTACAGCAGAATAGATTCATATCTTTTGGATAATGAATTCGACAAATGTGAAGGAGAACCCACTGTCTACATCAAAGAAAAAGATGGTAAAATTTTAATTGTCGTCTTGTATGTTGATGATGTTATTTTTACAGGTAATGATGATCAGCTTATCAAGAATTTTAAATCAGTCATGAAAGAAGAATTTGAGACTGACATGGGTTTTTTGAGATACTTCTTAGGCATAAAAGTAGATCAAAATGAAAAAGGAATTTTTATCTCACAGGCGAGATATGTAAATCAAGTATTGAGCAGATTTAGCATGGAAGAATGTAAGGCAGCGATCACTCCCACAGTGATGGATTAAAACTCAGCAGAGAGGACAGCAGCAAGGATTTTGATCCTAGTTTGTACAAGAGTATTGTAGGCAGCCTTATGTATTTAACAGCAACTAGGCCTGATATTATGTATGCTGTTAGTTTAATTTTCAGATTCATGGAGAGGCCAAAGGAGGCACATTGGCAGGCAGCAAAAAGAATTCTGAGGTATGTCAAAGGTACCAAAATGTTGGGAATTTTATATAATGTCTCAGAACATTCAGATTTGGTTGGATACACAGATAGTGATTGGGCTGGAAGTGTTGATGATCGGAAGAGCACTTCCGGTTATGTTTTCCATATGGGTTCAGGAGCCATTTCATGGGCTTCTAAGAAGCAGTCCATTGTAGCGTTGTCTACAGCAGAGGCTGAATATGTGGCAGCTACAGCAGCAGCATGTCAATCAGTTTGGATGAGAATGATGTTGAGAAGCTTAGGCCAAGAGCAGGCAAAAGCGACAGTGATCTTTTGCGACAATAGCTCAGCTATTGCATTATCAAAGAATTCAGTGTTTCATAAGAGAACGAAACACATTGATACAAGGTTTCACTACATTCAGAGATTAGTGACAATGGAGAATCTCCTGAACATTGCAGGACACAAAGAAACACGGTTGCAGACATCTTGACAAAGCCACTGGATCAGAAAAGCTTTGAATTTTTGAGGAAGTGTCTGGGTATGACTGAATGCCCAGCAGGTGAAATTAAAGGGGAGTGTTAAATTTATAATTTCACTGCCCGTGCACGGGTCAGCAGTCAACGGGGCTAAAAACCACACGGTAAACCAAAACCCGTCCGGTATCATATCGCACCACCTTTTGCATAAGGTTGTTTCCGTACGATGGTGGTCCGATACTAACAACCTGACACCCATGATGCTGGCCTGACATCAGCAAGAGGCACTTTTCGGAAGGTATCTTTCACCCAGCTCACCCCTTCCGATATCATTTACACCCGTCGATCTACCTCCAGTTTTTACCGCCGTTGATCTACCAAGCTGCACGATGGTTTAAAGGACAGTGTGAAAGGGTGTTCCGATACGCAATCTCTGTCGTTGGATTAAAGGCAAGGTTGTCCGCCGTTTGATCTCCTAGAAAGTTCTCCGCCGGTTAAAAGTACATATGGGCCTGGTTTAAATTAAATACACCGTGGAGCTGCCCACACCTTATGATTAAATGATGTCATACGTTTTGGTAGGATTTTTAATTTTATTTATGGCGAAGTTAATATTTCGTGGATACGAATGTATGGGCGTATGTTTATTTTTATATATGTTTTAATATAGAGCGTTGACCCTATGTTTTGTCATGAAAACAAAACACCCGTGGGCATTGTAAAAACACAGGTAATGTAATTTTTGTATATGAAAAACAACGCGACCCTGCAGGGTGAAAAATTAGTGAATCTCACACAGTGAGATAGAAAACTTGAATTCGCAGCAGCGAATGAAAAATATACAGAGGGTGAATTTTGTATTGCAGGGAATGCACAGAAGTGCATAAATATTTTGGGTCTGTAATGTAAAAGTGATTTTCATGCAGCAGAGTAATTTTGTTGGTAATGTAAGATTGCACAGCAGTGCAAGAGAAGAAGTAAATGAAAACCAGTGGGTTGTTTTGCTTTCAAATCCATGAGTTGTTTCACACAGGTGAAAAGGTAACTCTATGTTTTCACACAGCAGTGAATGTAAATGAAATATTTACACACAGTGGTGTAAAATTTCATAGGAGGCAGAGTAAATGTTTTGGTGAATCCCTCTGAGTAAAAGAGGATGAATATGTAAATGTTTTTGTTTAATGAATGGAAATTTTATGGTGGTGAAATACTCTGTCCTCTGTAATTAATTTTAAAAAAGACTTCTCTGTGTAAAAGATTTTGGAGCAAAGCAAACAGAGCATAGGCTCTATGTTTTATATTTTGATGGTTTTGGTATTTTCCCATCTCAAATAGAAGCAAAAATATCCAACACACTGCTGGGATTCTCACAGGTTTAGGGTTACAATTTTACTTCCTACGCTTGTTTATAGGGTTAAAAGCTTTTCGTGACTACGCTTTACATTTCAAGTGCTCTGCGGCAGTATTTTAGGTAGTTGTTAGTGTTGATTATTTTCATCGCAGGTTACAGAGGTCATATGTATTTCTTTGCTGTTATTTTTGCCTGATTTCACATTCTCTCATTATTTAATTACCCAGCGCTTACTCTCAAAGATAAGTTTGGATAAGGTGTGAATTGGCGATGCGGTTTTCTCTAGAGATGCAGGAAATTTGTTCATTCGATTAATGGAAACTTATTTTTTTTAGCCCGATTCATTTTCTGGCCTTCTCCATTCTCAGAAGTACTTCGCCTAAGCATTCACATAGCCTGAAGAGCCGATGTTGCAAGCTTTAAAGCTTGAATTATAGTCTCCTCAATAGACTTTATTTTTAATTTAGACGATTTACCTGTCTTTTAATGGCAGCGTGTTTGAGAGCCCATCCATCACAGTAATCATGAAGGGAGAGCCCTAATACTTCAGGGCGTTTTGTATGGCTCTGGTCCTTGGTTTTTTATCAGAAGTTGCAGAAGGTACGCTGGCACAGTTTTGATGGATGAGCTTAAAAAATAGAAGGACCTGAAGAGTTGTTCTTAATTATTTGTGTTCTATGTGTAGTGGGAAGTTTATGCTTTGCTTTAGGTCTCTTCCATATGAGTAATGGGTTTTATCGTTTAATTTTGTGGCTTCCTCGTGTGGCATTGAGCACGATATTCAGTATCTCTGGACACGGTCTGCCATTCTTAAGAGATATCTTAACTGTAATCATTCTCAAGTAAACAATGGTAGTAAAGAATGTAGGATTAAGAAACAATAAAATAATATAAATTAGAATTAAAATAAAATAAATTAGAGACTAAAATAAAGGAGAGATTAGTTAAAATTTTTTGAAGTACTAGATTATATTTAGAAATAACAAATAATGAAAAATTAATAATAAAGAAAAGAGAGATGAGGGATTCAAAAGGAATGGAGAAAAACTTAATCTATATCAAATTAATTCATGAATATTTATTAATGAAAAATATTAAATCTTCAATGTCTTTGTCACAGGTCTAAAGTTCTTATCATTCTCTATTTAATCTTGGTTTTGTATGGTATTTGTATCTTATTTTTAGCTTTATGTCCTTGAAAATGGCTAAAGTGTTCACCCAAAAGTCTTTATTCTAAAATCCCAATATTAGTTTACAAATTCTTTCAGTGTAAATTGTCTATTATTTAAACTAGGTTAATCTTGGTTTTGCACAGTATTTGTATCTTTATTTTTAGCTCTCTCCTTGGAGATGGTTGAAGTGTTCACCAGAATTCTAAAATAATAATATTAGTTTACAAATGTTTTTAATGTAGAATGTCTACTATTTAACGTAGGTGTAGTCTTATTTATAGAGTAAATAACCTTGAGATACAATTTCAAGCAAGAATGTGATTTTTTGTTGTTTAAAATACAGTTTTGAATAGATAAATAAATTCAACATATTAAAAATTGTGCGACACACTCGAATTATACAGATTAAACTATTTAAACTCAATTTTTCAAAAATCTCTATAAATTTTTTATTAAAATTAACTTTTCAACTTTCTATATTTTAACTTTTACGGATAATTGAATGCAAAAAAATAAATTCATGTATTTTTAAATCGCACTCACTTCTTCATGTAATTTCAACTTTCCTGGTTTAAAGGTAAGGATTGACTAGCGATGCATGTCATTTATTTGAGAGGTTTATGTGCAGAAAATTTACCAAAATAACTGGTTTTTGAGCCTATTCATTTTCTGAGCACCTACATTCTTTAAAGATACCAGAAGTACTTAGCCTCCGCCTTCGTTGTAGTACTTGACATGTAAGCGATTTTGATTGACATAAATCATAACGTGCCGTTTAATGGCAAGGAGTAAAAGAGCCCATCCATTGCAGAAAGTTCATAGGGGGATCATAAGTATTTGTTATGGATGTTCCTTTTAGTGGCTGTAAGTATTGCAGTTATTTCGATGTAGGTCTATTTTTGACCTTACCGTATTTTAGGTGTATGGAATAAATTTTAATGAATCTTGCAATTTGTCACAATATTATTTCAAGTTGTTTCCGATGGCTTTGGTCCTTGTTTTTGATAGGAGTCAAATTGGACGGTAGGCTAACATGGTTTTGACTTTTGGTGGCAAACATCATTTTAGAGGTTAAAAGATGGGTACCCTTGTGCTTTTACAAGTGTAAGATGGTACCAATCAATCGTGAAAACTTAGAAATGGGAGGGGAAAGAATATTTATTAATTTTTTGAGATATATGTGCAATGGAAATTTATGCTTTGCATTATGTCTCTTCTATATGACGAATAGGTTATTAAGTTTTGTGGGGGTAATTATGTAAGAAATTTTCAGGTGCGGCCAACTTCGGTGCTAAACATCATTCAAAGAGGTTTGTCTTTAAATGTTTTTCATGTTTTCCGAAACTACAGATTGGTCTCTTTATACTTTTTTCCACAGAATTTTTTTTTGTAGGTGCAAGAATGTATGAAACAATCTTGGAAGCTTTGGGGCAAAAGGACTGGACAATGGTGAACAATACTTCTTAGGCTTTCCATTGGATGTCTCTTCCCTATGAATAATGGATTACAACAATTTTCATGGGTGATCTTGAAAGCAATTTTCAGTAGGTGGGCTCACGTTTGGTTCAAAATTTCTGAAGTGTGTTCGAAGATTGCATGAATCAATCTTGGAAGCTTGGGAAAGAAGTCTATGCTTTGCCTCAACAGCTAATGAGTAACAACTATTGAAATGTAGGTTTTGTGAGTAGAAGATAACATCTATTCTTTCTCTACAGATAAGTTGAAGAAATGAGCAGCAATGAGTAGGCAATAGAAATTTAGGGTTGTGGATGAATCTCATTAATTCCTTATAATTAGCTCGGTTATGATTTTGGGATTGTAGGTTTTTTTATTATGTTTTATACAAGTATATCTTTATGAAATGTCCAAGCATAGAAATTCGCTAAATTTGGAATTGAAATCAGGTAGAAAATAGGTTAAATGATCTGCCATATACAGTTTAATTAATCATGCATGAAAGGTCTCATGGATTTTCTTTCTTGATTTTCAACAGTTGAATTGCTTCATTTCCATATTTATGATCCAGCTCGGGAATTGCTGCATCCCCTATTTCTAAAGTTTTGGGCGGATGTACTGTGGTTTACCATAGACTTCAAATATGAAATGGTTTGTGTATGTTTATGTTGGTAGCTCTTGATGTAGAGTTATGCACATTTGTATTTTTTGATGTGAAGCTATTATTAGACATGGATTATTATACATATATTTTGAATTAGTTTCCTCACTCTATATACAGATCCGTTGCTTTTATCTCCACATGATTTTTGAAGCAGACATGTTTACCCCACACTGGAGTTACAGTACCCAAACGAAGTTATATTGATCAGCTTTAATAGGCGTGCATAGATGTCAATAGAGTTTGCCCACTACCTGTTTTTTGCAATTTCTTTGGAGAGATTTCCTTGGAATGGCCATGGTTTTCAATCTTTCTTACAACTCTAGATTGGCTCTTCCCCTTTGGCATCCGTTCTTGAATTTACTAATGGTTTGTTTTCAATACTTTAGAGAGCCTCTTTGCTTGGATGTTTGATCTCGAGGCTTGTTCTCAATGTAGTTGTAAAAAGTAAATGAATTGATATTGTATTTGCATTTAACTTTTTCATTTGGCATTCGCTATGATCTACAAAACTTTAAAGTGGGTTTTTCCGCAATATAGCGTGTCTATCTGTGTGCATCCCTATAAGACTGCTCGTTCTCTAATGAAAAATAGCATTAACACTACACATGCTTTCTTTCTAGTAACCAAAGCTCACCAATGTATGAAATTCTTTCCCTCCCCCTATAGGTAATGAAATTATTTAAATTCTCCACATATAAAGATTGAGTTTGTGAATTTAGATTTGACGTACACTCCCAAGTGGTAGAAATGTATCAAACATTGGCATTATTGTGCAATATGGCTCTTCTTTGTGTACCATATGCTACAATATGGATTAGGCATAGCAGCAGCATATGGTACACCCCTAATTTGTTGGTAATATAATAACTGGAAACTTCCTACAGGATTTAGAATTTCTCCACATATGCCTTTTGTGGTTAAATGTATCTGCATATGCAGTCATTTTGAACAAGTTGGAAAACATAACTATTGTGTTGTTGTAGGCTATAAACAAAAAAATTATGGAGATTGGTTTCTTCTATTCGCTGAAGTAATAGATGTTTTTTTAATTTAATGTTATTCATTTCGTAGTGTCACTTATATACATGTTTCACTCTTAATAGTTACATAAAGTTGATCTATTCATAAATGTAGCGATTTGGTGAATTAATTGTATCATCATCTGAAATCCCATCTCATCTTCTTCAAGGATGTTTGACGATGTGATGCCAATGATATCAATAATTGATGCAGGAGCATCCGGACTTAGCCAGCAATGTGAAAGTTTGTTAACATGTTGTGATTAAACAAGTTCAATTTCATTGACCTCATGGGTCAAAAGTCATTTTTACTAAGAGGGTTGGATCTCTCAAGAAATGAGTTGTATTTCATTATTATAATAGTTAGAAATTGTCTTATTTCATGCAACGCTATCTGTTCCTCTAGACAATTTCCAAATTTAGCTGTCTAGCCCTAGCTCATTGTTCATTCCTCAAAATGCACAGAGCATGCCTGCCTTACCCTCCTGCAGCCTAGACTATCGCTCCTAAAATTTGTGCAAATCTTCCTCTCAGCCGAGCAAGATCTTGCATACATTCACTGTCGACTCAGATTGCTCGTCTCCATCACTCAATGAATCTTGTGCAGTTTTCATCAGCAATGCCCGGAGCAATCATCCCACCTTGCAACTTTGTTGCCTCCCGGTCACCTACATCCAAAATGATCATGTGTCATGGTAGACTAGGAGGTTTTTGATTTGATGTTATTTCGTCATGAGTGACTGCAGATACAAGTAAACCATCAAACATGTCAAGACAACGAACGGGATGAACGAAGGGAGCACATGTAGATGGATAAGTTCACCAATGGACGAACGAACGAAGCATTCGAAGCATATGAACACGATGAACATGCACCTTTGTGAATAGTTCAGCCTCTTAAGCCTTCTAGAATGAAAGCAAGGAATAAGATACTAAAGCCTCATTAAGCAAACGAAGGACCATCGAAGACTCCGCACACTTAGCCATGCAGAGGTAAAGATATAATACACCATGCAGACATCCATCACCTAGCAGCACTATAGCTCGACATGCACTCCAACAGTAACACGAATGTACCAGCATTGTCATGTCAAGTCATGTTGAGTCACTTCATTAGTCATGTTGCCCACATCTCCACTGTGGGCTTGTTGTCAATCAATGTGATGTAACATGGAAGTCCAAGAGACCCACTTGTTGAACATAGAGTCATGTAAGTTGGAAAGTCATGGAAGTCAAACAGTCATGAGGGCCGTCGAATAGCCACAAGAGTTAGTTTCACCCTTGGCTATAAATACCACCTTCATTTGTATATGAAAGGACTTTTCACCTCAGCTCATCCCATATAGCCAAGAGAGTCTATAGTATTTTCTTTGAGGAGTAAGTAGTGACTCCAACGCCCCGTTGATGAGGTTAGTGATGTATGGTGTAACGATGTGTGTTGGAATTTTCACTTAAATCAGAAGCCTCTTAACAGGTCATCACATTTCAACACATGTATTGTATTTGTTGTAAGATTGATATTTAACACTTGTAATTCCTATTGCTTTAACCTGTGTTCTAAATTTGAACTGATCCATTTGTTGTAATGCATAATCTATTAATAGAAATGTGTTGTATATGTTGTTAACGTTGTCCTGTCCATGTCAACTGCTTTGCCAGATATCAGATAGACTTTTCACATGAACCTTGTTGTAACAATTGTTACACTGATTTGAATTGATCCGTGAGTGTTGTACGTGCTACCTTACCATGTATGTTGTGACTGCCGCATCCAAGTGGACTCCTCCGTCAGAAGTTGTGTATGTCCTTTTGTTTTGTTTGTTCCTAGTCGAGTTGGGACTAATCCCTTTCAATCTAGAACTCACCTTCACCCTCTTCCCCTCATAGTTAAAGAATCATTGACATAAATACACTTACACTCATCAAGCATGCGAACCTCACTTCTCTAAGACAAATCAAACCACTCTCTTGTGCTTACAAGCAAGAGTTGAGGCAAATACTTAAGACAATGGCAACCAGGCCATCATACCGGATGGGACTCCCACACCAAACGGTGTGAGGTCTAGTTGGGACTTCATACCGGGGTGATCCCCTGAATGTTGGCAGGTCCAGCACCATCAACACACCTTCAAGAATGAAATTTCATAGCAGAACAAAGATACATTTGCAAAAACATCAAGAAGGACTATATTGTACCCCTACTAGCCATGACAAGAATTTCATCAAACATATCACAAATATGAAATCTATAGGTCTTAATAGCATAAATGAGCATAGGGGTCTCATACTTATCTGAGAATAATTAAGAAGCATTGACGCCTCAACACATTAGTTGTAATTTCATCTATTAGGCCATAGATACATTGCTCATTCATTTACAAATCGAAACATGATGACAGCCATACATTATCACTTCATAAAGCATTCTCATAATGAACATATAAAAATAGAAATACCAAGGAAACAACAACCATATAATCCACATATAAACCTGTATAATACTCATGAAATAACAAGGATAAATAAAATCATATTAATGATGAAAATTCCAACGAGGTGTGGGACTTCCATGAACCGCCTGACTGTCGACATGGCTGAGCCAAATCTCTATTTAGCCATTCACCCCCGTGTCATATTCCAAACATGAATGTGGAATGTCACAGAACACATCAAATCCAAACAAGGGCTTTGAGAGGTCAAACCACCTCAACCCATCAAACAATGATTCCACCTCATGCTCGGATATCACAAACCATCACTAGATTGGCCTCTACCCAACTTGCAGAGGCCTCCAGAGTGTTTGTTCCAACCAAGGCTCCAAGACTAGTAACTCTACCCACAATTGTTGTCAGGATCAAGAGAGTTTGTCCAACCAAGGCTCTACGACTAATAACTGAACCCACTAAAGGCTCCAAATTTATTTTCCAACCAAGGCTCCAGGACTAGTAACTCAATCCAAGTTAAAGGAAACATGGGAACCAACTAGAAAATAAAGAAATGAACCCACAACACCATTTATATCTAGGAAATGGCATGGCTAGGAAAATCCAATGTTAATCCAGGAAATCCTCCATGCCAATTAAAGATTGTGACCAATAAACCACATGCATATACCATGCATGCCAAAAATAGTGAGAAAAACATACACGAAACTCCGCACCTATAAGTAAAAATTGTTGTAGCTGTTGATCCTGATGTCCTCTTATGCTTTCAATCTCTTCCTTTTCCTTCTAGCTCCAAAACTCCAAGTATCACATACTCCTCCAAGAAGGCTCCAAGAAAACTCTAAGCTTCCAAGAGTATGAGAGAGAGAGAGAGAGACAATAGAAGAGAGCTCCAACAAAGCCTGTCAAGAAAATCTTACACCGATCAAGCATGAGAAAAAGCTTAGAAAAAGCTTGCCAACTGATCCTTAGAAGCCTTTTTATCAATGAGGCTTCTATTTTCTTTATTTTCAATTATTTTCCTTCAATTTCCTCCTCACATGCAACTTGTAACCTTTCACCTTCCTTTTCTACTAATTTCCATTATTTTCATAAATAAATGCCACTAAATGCCTCATGCCTTTCTAAAACCTTTCCCATTGACTTTTCTGATTTTGTTAGCCATAATAAATTGAAGTGACATCCCACTAGGATATTTTTTCCCACCATTTAGCTTGGAATATGTATCCCATGATTGTGGTCTTATATATTTTTAGATGGATTTTTAACGAGGGTTGTTACAAAACCGTCCCTCTTAGGGCAACACCATCCTCAATGTTCAATGATACCTATAAATAGCAGGAGCATTAAAAACAAAACATACTACCCATGGACCTTTATAACATAGATTGTTGTAGTATTTACAATGACCATCTGCTTAAACATGACAAACATATCATTTACTGGATATTTATAAAACAACTCATTACATTATTTACAATAATAACAACACATACGCACATACATATTTTCTTCACCCGACAAATAATCATACTATCTATGGAGCTTTATAAATCTAACTTGATACAATATTTACAATAATACACACATATACACATATTCACATTTTCTAAACCAACAAATAAAAGGATATAATGTCTACATCTGCAACAAGGGAATCCAGAGGCTCATACCTACACCCTCAAAGTAATACCAGGATTCACCTCATTTCCAGGATGTCCAGAATCCACTACAAGGTCAAATCTGCATCCAATGTCCAACGCTATAATCTTGTGCCACTTTTCCCCTTAGTGAATAGTTATTGTCTCATTGTTTCATGGCGCAATATGAATGTGCATTTGATTCCATCTGGAAATTTTAATGACCAAAACATATATATCCCCGACCTTCCTTTATCTGCTACATAGTCCCTTTGGAAATTCAGTCACCCCTTACCGTGCAATCACACACCTTCCAAGTTCCATTGGCACACCCATCTCAAGTAGTCCATCTCTCGGAAAGATTTCCTCACATTGGAACATCCAAAAACCAAGGCATATCCCTGCTTTAAAACCATCATACTGGTCATAGCATGCTCATGGAAATCAAGCAACATTATTGGGTACCATTCCTCCACAATGGCCATGCTCCTGAATGGTTTACCAACATATTGTTGTGTGTTTCAATTCCCTTTGTTGTTGTTGCTAATGCTTGTGTCATTTTTGACCACCCAACCGGGCATTTCATGCTTTTTTGTACAAAGCACATAATTTCCATTAGATTCAAAATAAATTGAAATAACTTCAAATCATACTTCATTGGTGGCCCGTCAACAAGGTACACTTGAAATTATGTTCTCTTCCTATCATAGTAAGTCAAACTATCATCTTTGACCAAATCATCATGTATAAACATATCAGATCAAATTATCTGAAACCACTTACATAAACTAGAATCATAGATCACATGTAATCATCATAGACCAAAATCATAAATCACATGCATAATAAAACTGAAATAAAATATTGATACTTATCCTTCAATCAATCATTAGCCTCTATGTTTGTCCTTATTCCCTATGCACATGAGAGCGTTTTCCACACCCAAAAAACACCCAGTTCCTTCTCCTCAACCATGTGCACATACACATAGTTTGCATCACACACATAAAACCAAAGATGACATACAACACCATGCAATACATGCACCTACACCCGACATACCACACTTACATCTACACCCAGTGTACAAAACAACACAATACGTACTCCTACATTCGGTGTGCACCACAAAACAACACATACACGCACACTAGATGTACAACATATAGATATACGTAAACATAGTACAACAAAACAAATATACATGTCATGATACCACAACTATACAATGCACATTGATCCAAGGGATCAGCAAAGTGCTCAAAATTAAAAGTGTTCAAAAGTGCTTGAAACCGGTGCCAAAGCGTAGAGCTTGCTGACTTGAATCCAACACAACTCGAATTGCTTATGCTCCTAATATTGTGTTCTGATCGTTTTCCTAAACAACTAAATTTTTTGCAGGTTGGATGTAGGACTGTTGACTTGGCAGTCCATACAAAGACTTAGCAAGATAACTAGACAAGTTGACTATACCTTGGGTCAATGGCAAGTTGTCAAGTGACCTCATGTGATTGGTCAAATTTTGGTCACATTTGATTGGTTGTGGCATATTTTATTTGAACCAATGATAGGTTGTTAGGCGGCCTAGTCATGGGTTGCCATGAGGCACCCTGAGGTGAACTAAAATTTTGGTATGGGTCCGCTGGAGCCCCGATCGGATTCGAACGTAGGACCTCAAGATTTGTAGCACAATGCCTTACGGCTACACTTCTAGGCGAATCTTAACCCATATAGTAGTGAAAATATATTTAAAATTTTGACGCATAGGTGTTGGAAGAAGGGGCTAGGACTAAGCCCTTGGCCCATGGTCACTACACAACCCATGAGACCATGGGCAAGGCAACCAAGGGATCAAGGCTTATCCCCAACCCATGGTCTAAATATATAGCATATAACCAGAGGTCGGTGGGTAGAGCTTGGCGGACTGGTGCGGAGATTTGGAAGCCAGCCCCATGTGGCCCTCGTTTTCTGTGAGAAGGTGTCATTGGAAATTTAAAGGACACAAAAAAATTGCACCTGAATCGATGGGAAGCTCGTCGGCACCAGGAGAAAATGGCACTTAGAGGGCCCTAGAATTATGGAATTAGTAGAACAATTAGCTGAGGAGTCCATTTTGAGGAGCAGTTAGTAGAACAACTTCTTTAGAGCATAACTTCTATAGTTTTTGGCGAAATTGAACCAAAAAAGAGCCCAACTTGTGGTTTTTTATTATTCTAGAACCTTCAAAGACATTAATTTTACATTCTGAGCACTTTAAATCCATGTAAACATAAAACTGAAGCACTTAATGAAAGCGACTGAACATTGGAAGATGAATAAGGAGATGTAGCATAAGAGGGGTCTACTCTATCATTTTGTTATCTTGTGTTATTTCATATGGTATTGATGTTTTTAACTGAGATTTAAAACAATTATTTTATGCTCTTTTTCAAAGTGATCCATTTCCTAAAAGACATAAACTTTTACTTGCAAATTTTCCTATCACCTTCACTTTGTTTGATTCTTCTTATTATTTTTGTTCACATTCATTTTGTTTGTTTGATATATTACTATTTTGCTTCTAGAAATAAGTGTTTCCAACTACTACGTTCTGGCTTTTGAATAGATTATGTGGCTGAAATTTGAAGAGACTTGTGACACTGCAACACTTGGCCAGTCTTGTGTATGTTTTCTTTGTGCTTGGTTATAACCTTTAGCTGATGAAGTCCTAATGAAAAATATGAACCATCTGTAAGGGAAGCTTTGGTCCAACTATGAACCTGTGTACACATTGGGATGCCCCATGCCTATCCTTCTACTCTTTGTGTTTAATCTAATCCAACTAGTAGAAATGGAGAAGGGGAAAATATAAACGAGAAAACCTATGTCAGAGGTATTACATGCTTCTCTGAAGGAACAACCTCTTCTGCTCTCAATAAGTCGGGATCCCTCTTCTACCCCAAAAATAAATAAGTGCCTATGACAATCCTCTTGAAAAAGACAAAGGCGAAAGAAGAGAAATGCTTCCTACACAGAGAGGTGAAGCATGCAACTCCATCGGGGTACTAACCAAGATTATGTTAGAAAATTATATATTACAGAGCAATGGAACACAAAGAATATTGTAGAAATATAAACACAAAAAATGCACAAAACCAAAGAGACATAGATATATGTGGTTCACCGAGTTTGGGCTACGTCCACCCCGAACAGCTAGTCCTTCCCTTCTATTATATTTCAAAATGAAGAGACACAATCTATAGCAGATCCATTGTAATATCCTTTGTTTTCTCTCATGGTGTCACCTCTCTACTTCTCACTCAGAGAATA
>APFE031294906.1:0-20366 GCA_000404065.3 Pinus taeda
CCTCGTGAGTGAGTCCGCTACGTCCAAGTTCTAGAAATCTGGGTGGACCCCACCCGAAGGGGGTCCACCCCTCGGTCATCATAGACCTAACCCCAAGAGCTTTCGGGTTTCGACCCTGTGACCTCCCATTGGCGAGGCCCCGACTTTACCAATTGTGCTAACCTTTGGGGCTATCATTAGCTTGTGTTATTTGACTGTGTGGGTTCTAATAATAGTGATCAGAACTAGGATATGAACATTCAAGACAAGGAAGAAGCGAAGCATACAATAGATTCCACGTAAGCTTCATCCCATTATCTATTTACTTTAAAGAAAAAATTAGTCCCTTTGTCTTTTTATGGTTCTAGGTTAGTCCACCAGGCCTAGGGAAGATACTTTTGTCCACAGTCGTAGATTCCTGATAACCACTAGTTACTGCTGAAATTGAGGATAATGGAAAATAAATGAAAAGAACACTTATTTCCTTGTAAAATGAAGATAAGGTTGCATCTAGAGTATGGGTGAGTGAGAACAGTAATGGTTCCTCCTCCATGCCATTTAGGCACCATGACAACCGACCTAACCCTAGAAGAAATCTGAGTTAAAAGGAAAAGAATAGTGTCTAATGCCATTGCAAGGGTAGCCACAACTCGTTAATGATCGATAGGGTTGAATTAAGATTTCTTCAACATAAAGAGTTGCAGAGTTGCTAGGCGAGAGAGGCAGAATGACCAATTCGAGAGGGAGCCAAAGGTAGGAAGAGTTACCATTATCCTCGTCGCTGACATCTGCATCGTCCCATGATAACACTAGTACTTAAATGGTGGAGATCAATACACCTGTTATGTGCAAATTAACTCAAAGTGGTGGCACACATTACGATGACAGACTCTAGAGAATTCTTCAAAAAGAGATTGCAAGGTTAACCATTTAATCAAGCGAGAATGATGTATATGCCGAAACCTTAGTGTATTACCTGAACCCCAAGTTAATAAATAGAGCACGAACCGACTCTCTTGGGAATAGGAATTTAATAATTAGGAAGAGAAATATCTAATACACCAATACCTTTATAACATTCATAAATTATCCAACTACAGTTGTGCACTCTATGTTTACTAAATTCTCATTGAAACCCATGTGTGGTTAAAAATAAAATAAATAATTGTTTTCAAGGTAAACAATTAATGTTTAATTATCATATTTGTGTTTGATGACCGTTGCAACAATTTGGCTCGAACGATCCTTTTTCACAAGAATTTGGTATATTTTTTAAATCAACTTAATCATTTTTTATGGTGGAAATGATTCATCGCCATCAAAAACCTATGCCACACAAAAATCCAAAATCTTGAAGCTTGACAATTGTAACCCAAATTTCCAAAAAAAATCGGCTGCATTTTATCAAAATCGTGTCAGAAATTCCATTGTTTTCAAGAGAAGATTTTAGGGAATTTGAGTGAATTAATAAATAAATAAATTCGATATTTTATGAGATTTTTTTTTAAATAAACAAAAGTCAAGATTGTATTATTTTTCAATATTCAAATTGTTGATTTATATTAAGAAAAAGAGTGGTCTACCAAGGTGGAGGAATCTCATGAACGACCAAAAGTGGTCGGAATCCGGGCAAAAAAGATTCAAAAATCTTGCAATAGCAATGTTTGAATCATGTTTTTAATGATGGAAATGGATTCAATGCCATCAATCAAAAACATGTCGGGCACCCAAAATCTTGAAGTAGTCAAGCTTTTATTATTTTTCAATATCTAAATTGTTGATTTATATTAAAAAAAAGAATCTTCTACGGAGACTAAGGAATAGCTTGAATGGCCAAAAGTGACTGGAATCCCGGCAAAAAAATTTCAAAAAATCTTGGAGTATGAGTGTTTGAATCATGTTTTTGATGGTGGAAATGGATTCAATGCCATCAACCAAAAACATCTCAAGCACCCAAAATCTTGAAGTAGCCAAGCTTTTATTATTTTTCAATATTCAAATTGCTGATTTATATTAAAAAAGAGTCCTCTACAGAGGCAGAGGAATTCCCTAAATGGTCAAAAGTGGCCGGAATCCGCAAAAAAAATTCAAAAAATCTTGAAGTAGGAGTGTTTGAATCATGTTTTTGGTGGTGGAAATAGATTCAATGTCATCAATCAAAAACATCTTGGGCACCAAGAATCTTGAAGTAGTCAAGCTTTTATTATTTTTCAATATTCAAATTGTTTATTTATATTAAAAAAACGAGTGGTCTACAGAGGCCCGGGAAATTATTTTTCAATATTCAAATTGTTTATTTATATTAAAAAAAGAGTGGTCAAACAAGGCGGGGAATTGCCTAAACGGCCAAAAGTGGCCGGAATCTCGGCAAAAAAGATTCAAAAAATCTTGCATAGCAGTGTTTGAATCATGTTTTTAATTGTGGAAATAGATTCACTGCCAACCATCAAAAACATCATTTTGAAATTTGACAATTGTAACTTGGATTTACAAAAAATCCAGCCGGATTTTATCAAAATATCCAACAGGATTTTATTCATTTTTCAATAAAATAATTTATTTAGATCCTCTCAAAATATGCCAAAAATTCTGGAATTGAAGACTGTATATTACCGTGAAAATGGAAGTATAACTCCTCTCAAAATTCCAATCAAATTTGCATTCTGTATACCGTATTTTAACCTTTTAACACTGTAAACCCATCCGTATACCATCTGCATTGGCCCTCCACTATGGAAATTCAGTCAGAAAACAAGGTGGATGCCAAGCCGCCTTTGGCTTCTCATCATGAAATCAAACATGAAAGAGCTGAAAATGAAGCTCCTACTGCTCCTGATGAAATTCTTGGCACGGTACAGACTGAAAATCCTTCTGAAATTCAGTCAGAAAACAACAAGCCGCTTTCGCCTTCTCACCAGGAAACTAAACTTGACAGAGCTGAGAATGAACAGCCTTCAAAATCTGAAGCTCAGACCACTGGAGAGCAAGTTAACAGTTTGCCTGGTACGACTACTACATATAAACTACGGAAGCCTTTCATATCTTGTCAACCGCCAGAATGGCTGCCCAAAGGATGGATAGCTGAACGCAGAATCCGAAAGAGTGGCTACAGTGCAGGCACCGCAGATAAGGTATTGGATTGAAGCCTCTGTTTTTGTTTTCTTTGAACTGTAGACGGCCAACCATCTTGCCTTAATTTATTTTCATTTTAATGGCTGTTTCGCTAAGCTGTTTAAAGTTTTAGAGACAGGGATCTATTATGTGCAGTAAATATATTTTAGCTATGTTTAAATAAATCAAAGAATGGAGGTTGTTACAGAATTTGCCTCCTACTTACAGGATCTGCTTCCCTCAGTCCCTTCTCCTGCTTATGCTCCTGGTTTGAAAACCAATGCCCAACTCTTCGATATGCTTAACCTTATTCTTTACTTAGAGAAGTTTCCTAACCTGGTGAGTAATGAATGAATAATAGTTAAAATGGAAGGTGCGAATTTGAGAGGCCAGCGTTACTGATTTGTCTGGCCACTCAAATACTTAGATTTGAAATAGTGATTTGTCTGGCCACCCAAATAGTTAGATTTGAAATAGTCATAATATAGAGTGAAGGAGAACTTTACCTGAGGTATGTTAAAGGCCCTCTTGTCCTTTCTCTGTTCTCGTAAGGATAAAAGTAATGTCCTTATCAAATTTATGAAGTTTTCTTTTTTACTGTTGCTGTTTCAGTTTCTTTACTTTCAGTTTTGATTTGATCCTTCCTCACCCTCAGTTTTGATTTGATTCTTCATCACTCTCATTTTTTTAGGGAGCAATCTTTCCAGGAAATAAATTTTCTGATATCAATGAGGATTTCTGGTAATTTCCAGAAAAGCGATGAGAGGTAGTTATCGTGTATGAGAGTTTCAAATTTGTCAAAGGAAAATGATAATCAAGATGGCAAATCAAAGTCAAGCTGAAAATAATTTATATATTCAAGATTTTTGGATAGCGGAACAAAAAGGATTTTGAATCTAATGGTTGCAACTTGCATCTGTTCTCTGTTCTCTGTTTCTGTGACTTTGTGCCAAGACTGCTTCTCATGCATATTAAACCAGCTATGTGAGTCATGCAGAGTTCTGCCCGTAATCATAATCTGCATGTTTGAACCATGAGTGTGTGGGCCATTCAGAATTCCACCACGTTTAAACCCTGAAAGTTAAGGGAAAGTATTTGCTTCGAATTATTATTTTATTTTCATTTCTTCCCTGTAAATCTGAGAGTGACAATTGTTTATTTGCAGCTTTACTACGATCCAGTTACAGGACGCCAATTTAGGTCGAAGAACGATGTACTCAGTTTTCTGGAGACCGGAAAGCTGCCAAAACGAAGATCTAAAACGACATCTGAAGGAAAATATGGAGATGAAACTAAAGATTTGTCTGGAACACCATCTGAATTTGATTCCAGTGCTTCAAATATTGATGGAACTTCTGGTAGTTCTGACTTGCTTCTTCACAATAACCATTCTGCTTTGCCTTCCAACCCTTTTCCCATTGCTCCAATTGTTCCTCAGTTTATACCAACTGCTACACCTATGTCAAGCTTTCCTAACCCCGTTGCATCACAATGTGCAACTGATCCCAGGATGTATGCTACTTGTCCCATTTTGGTATCATCCCCTTCCTCTAGTATGCTATCCTCCATAACTGGTAGATGTGACTTGCTTGTTCACAACAACCATACTGCTTCGCCTTCCAGCCCTTTCCCCACGGTTCCAATTGCTCCCCACTCTGGTACACTTATATCAAGCGTTCATGACTCGGTTGCATCACAGAGTACATTTGCTTCCATGATGTCAGATACCATGACAAGGCACCTAGCTGGTAATTCTGACTTGCTTGTTCACAGCAACCATACTGCTTTTCCTTCCAACCCTTTCACCACGGTTCCAATTGTTCCTCAGTCTGGTACACTTATATTAAACTTCCATGACTCGGTTGCATCACAGAGTACATCTGCTTCCATGATGTCAGATACCCTGACAAGGCAGTTAGCGGGTACTTATGATTTGCTTTTTCGCAATGAACATGCTGCTCGTTTGCCTTCCTACCCTCGTCCTATATTTGGGTTTACTGCTCTGTTGGAAGTTGTTATCAATGCAAATATACCAACTGCTCTACCTAGTTCACGCCTTCATTCCTCAACTATATTACAGAGTGCAAATAACCCAGATACCATTTCGACTCCAGGAAAGATGCCCACAAAATTTCAATCGCTTTTGGATGGCGCAGAAGGATCTAAGGTCCATATATTCGCTGAGGAGAAGCCTACTGAATCAAGCAAGAAGAAAAGGAAGCCTTTTATATTCACGGAGGAGAAGTCTACTGGATCAAGCAAGAAGGAAAGGAAGCCTTCCTTGGATCTCAAACTGTAAAACACATGTAAAGAGAACATTTTCTTCATATTCCATCTTGCTCATTCTTTTTCTGTTTCCTCGGCATTGGAGTATAAATTTGCTGCCGAAATCAGACTTGGATTTTCTGCCCAGCTCAGCTATATAACGTTTATGAATGTGGCCATTCGGCCTGCCCCTTCTCTGGGTATTACGATTATCTTAGTTAATCAGGATTCAAATTTTTACAATACTGCCCGATTTTATGCGCAAATTTTAGTACCTCTGGGTATGAATTCTGGGTATCTCCGGGTTCTTATTTATTTAAATGGTGAATATTCTACATGTCTTGTCATTGCCGTGTTTTCTTTCCTACAATTACCATATTGCATATAACAGTTTGGCTCCGTCTTTTAACCTTCACGGTTCAGCTTTTTATGTATTTCCAGCTTATTGCTGTGAATCAATCCTTGCTGTAAATGCGTATTCAGATACTATTTGCACTTCCAGTTCGTATTTGTTTACTGTGGGCTTACAACCTATTGCAATTTTACTGTTTTTTGTTCATTACAGAGTTGGTATTGTTACTGCTCCAGTGATTAGGCGGGACCTGCGACTCACCATTTGGAGAATATTGCATTTATATATTTTGAACAAGGGGCGTTCTGGATGGTAAAACGCCGCTTGCCAACTGGAACTAACCTTGTTCGTCATAGTCTCATACCATACCAGTAAAATAATATCTGTTTACATCGTTTACCATGTAATATTAACATTTATTTCTAAGGGCTCTTCAACTACTCTGTTTCCTACTGTTTTTTATCCATAGAAACTCACCATTTTCATCAATGTTCCAAGAGGAACAATTATCTTAGCCTTTACAGCAAGTATCTTACTATTATAGTTTTTCAGGAAGGATTTGCCATTGCAACCATGATACTTAAAACATGTAACAAACATGGAATGGTTCAACAGTACATTTCCCACTTATCTATTTATGCTTTTCAACTTGATAGGCCAACCATAAAACTATAAAAATAGTTTGCAGAAGTAATTTTACAGAAAGATAATTTCTAGAAGGTTTCTACCAACATGCACTAAAATACTCATCTCTTTAGGTTTTGGCAGTCTTGGAATTCAACTAGGAGAGATACCATTCCTTCCAATCAATGAGAATGACAATCATGTCCAATTCTCCCCCTGGAGCCTTTTCAAATCTGAGAGTAGTTGATAGACAACCACCTATAAAGTTATGTTAGCAGGCATCAAGACCACAACAATCTAACCAGAGAACTCACAGACTCATAGTGACCACCAGCGAGCTACTTGATTGTCCTCTCCTGGACATCTTCCAACTAGTTACCATGTCTCCAAGGTTGCTTCAGGTTTTCTTCCCTCTCGCCCACTTGGCTCTCTTGTCCCAACTGAGATTATTTATCTCTAGGGATAGGAGTAACTCTCTGAGATTATTTATCTCTAGGGAGAGGAGTAAATGCCTTGTAAATTTTCATCTAGGATCTTATCGTGTGAATTCCAAGACTTGCCATAACCTTTTTATAATAACTTAAAATTAAAGTTTCACATGACTTTACACTTAGCCCATGATTACCAAAGCCATGGAGTGAACGCAATTAAAATATTTACTTTTCATTGAGGGGCTTTACATTTTAGATTTAACTAATACATCTTTATTTAAGATATATACTTTTCATTGAGGAGGGTTACATTTTAGATTTAACTAATACATCTTTTTATCTAGGCAGCATAAGAATTATTCTATGGCTATTTAAAACATAATCTATCTAGTGCCTTGGGCTATGTCAAAATTATTTTTGCATTGAACATTAACGCAATATTCTGAGATTTCACTTGATTGTGGAGAATAATTCATCTTGGCTTTTACTCAATGATTTCTATATTTGAAATTTCAAAGACATTGAAGTCTACTTGCATTTGTCTTTCAAATCTGAAGTTACTTTATTATCCTTTCCATCTATGTTTAATTTCATTAAGTGACTTGTTGAGTTTATGACTTTGAACCTTGTTGTTATAGGATAGGGATGAAAGTATTGAACCTAAGTGGAAAGGATAACATCATCTAAATCCAATTGACAACAAAGGTTGACAACTTGACCTTGATGCAAAAAAAAGTCATTCTAAAAGACAATGTTCTCTAAGAAAACCTAAAATATTTACATGATTGTCTTTAAAACTAGTTTGAAGTCATTACAAGAAATGCTCATTCTTAAAGAATTGAACTTAAGTGGAAAAGATAACAACATCTAAATTTATTAATTTTGGTATGTTCTATGCTTAAGAGCAATTTACTTCAAATTTTCTTATTAGCTCAATATCAATTTCAGAATAGCAATCACATAAGCATGATAGTAAAATGCAGATAGAACATAAATATAACAGTAGAAGACAAGCCAAGACAAGAGGACACAAGATGTCACACCAGCCAGGGAAAAACCCCAATGCGGGGAAACCCTTGATAGATAGTACAATTATACAAATCTGTAATTTTATGACAACAACAACAAAACCCTAACCAGCAAAGCCAAGGTTGGTCAAACAGGTCAGATTTGACCTC
The DNA here is from genome assembly GCA_000404065.3 of Pinus taeda. Classification (NCBI taxonomy): domain Eukaryota; kingdom Viridiplantae; phylum Streptophyta; class Pinopsida; order Pinales; family Pinaceae; genus Pinus; species Pinus taeda. Next base: position 7,941 of record APFE031294906.1, read on the forward strand.
TAATCAACCTTAATCAACTCGGCCTCTAACAACAAGAATACGCAGCCCAAAACAATTTGAAATCTCCAATTAAACTGCAGTCAACGCTCGGACAGATCTGCGATCAACCTTTGACAGTCAATGTTGGTCAAAGTGTGGTATCAAAACTCGTCAAGGAAGCTGCCGAGAAATGCAGCCTGGCTAGGAGAGGCTACCCTACCCAATCCACAGTCAAAGAAGTCTCCACGCTCGTCAACGTTGTCCAATCTACCCACTTGCACCTCAGTCAACCCAAGTCAATGCTGCCTTAACCCAATGTTTTAAAACTCCGACTCGAACTCTGACTCGGACTCTGACTCGGCCGAGGGTCGACTCCGACTCCAACTCGGTATCAATTCAGCCGGCTCGATTTCAATGACTCGGTCGTTGTAAAAAATACATTAAATATTTATTTTTTATAAAAATAGATAATTTTAAAGATTTTCATTCATGTTTCGAAACACATAGCATTAGAATATAGATAGAAGACAACATATGATCAAAGTAGGCTCATGAATATATCTATTATATCAAAATGGCACCGAGTGCAATGTCCAATACATACACATGATGATATAGAGATCAAAACAAAAACACATAACCAAGGAGGATATAAATGGCCTCTACAACAAAAGTCTGTGACTAGTACTACTCGCTACTGCTAGAGTTTCCAACATCATCTAGCTCAATGTTACTTGGGAGCGGGAGTGAAAGTGGGGAGAGCGAAAACAGGAGCGGGAGCGACATTTTCAGAAGCTCCTAGTTTGGGAGCGAATCCGAGAGGAGTTCAACAACCAATATCACTAACATCAAGGTACATAGAGGGATTGGTGCTCTTGATTAAATACGAGTTCCATACCCTAATACATGACAAAATTCAATGGAAACATTGCAATCCTCCAATCCTGAAATCTTGAAAAACTGATAAGCCTGCTGGATTTTGAATGAAATCTAAAATTCTACTTTCTCCATATGAAATCCTAGGAGGCCGGAACCACTCTCAAACATCCTGAGTCATTTCATGGTAATATTAAAAATTTAAGTAAAAGGATGAAAATGAAGATTAAGGAGAATGTCACTTTTACTTTAAGAATTTAACATTACCATGAAATTTGAATAGCATATCAATACTAGGAGAGGGGAATGGACCCCAAATAACATTTAACTAATTTAGAAAACACCTTGGAGTCCCCAACACTCACCTAATAATTAAAAAAAAATTAAAAATATGAAAAATCACATTTTTTTGGGGTTACAGGCTGCATTCATTGACTCGGCCGAGTTATTGCAGAACCGGCTGGGTCGACCGAGTCATGACTGACTCGACCAAGTCATGTAATAACTCAGCCGAGTCATTCATGACTCGGCCTCCTGTTCCGTTTTTTCTGTCGGGTCACAAAAAATCCCAACAACTCGGATCAACTCGGTCGTTTTTAAAAACATTGCCGTAACCAGAATATGCGTCCTCCTTTCAACCACACGTGTGAGAGAGAGATGCTCCTCTAATGCGTAGGAGAGAGAAGAATGTGAGATGAGATGAGTGGAATAATGGCACAAGGTCTCCGCCTTTTATATGAAACGTTGAGGATAAGTTGGGGGTGAAAATCATTGTTTTGCTTGCTCGCCAACCTTGACAAATTGTTAATAATACAAATAAATTCATATCTCCATGAATACATTTCAGAATCAGATGACCGTTAGATCAATCCTACACCTCGGAGAGAGGAATCCAAGAAAAATATCAACTGCCATAAATAATGTTACCCACATGGAGTTTGGCCCTAGTTGCCAATTTTAACACTCCCTCTCAACTAGGGAGAAATCCATCTGCTAATCCATCTGTCTGTCAGTACTATCTCTACCATCGGTGCGTTGCACAGTTCTGCTCTCCTCTGCTGAACTATGAAGAAAAATAAGTGATCGAGAATGTATCATACCATTCTCTACTGACCCGAAGTTAGCCCCAGATAGAGAGTGTCACATAACACTCTCACTGACTCGAATTCAGCCCCAGATAGAGAGTATCACATAGCACTCTTACTGACCCGAAGTCAGTCCCAATGAAGAGAGTGTGTCATACTGCTTTTATTGATCTGAAATCAGTTCCAAATAAAGAAAGTGTCTCATACCACTTACTGACCCGAGGTTAGTTCCGATTGATCCCAGATCAATATCATCCTAGGATAGGGAGTACAATAGTTACACTATGCATCCATCGGTACTACTATGGTTCCTATCCTCATTTCCCTACTCATTGGCGAAATGAGAGGTACTTCCCATGAGTCCCACACTGCATGGGTAGGATGTCTTAGTAGGAGAAGGATGAACCACTCATCTTGCCTACATGTCACCACGAGGCATCATAGGGGAAGGCTGAACCACTCACCCTGTACGCACAAACTACTATGGGAAGACTAAATCACTCACCCTATGGTTGCTCATCACTCCAAGAAGTACCCCAAGCCCCTCGGAGCTCCCAGAGCTCAATGTACATATCTTATGGGACCCTCATAAGAGGGTCTCTCCCCGACTCCTAGCCATTCTCGGAAAGTCAAGAATTTGACCTTTCCCAGGGGCTTCGTCAGAATGTCGGCAACCTACTCATCAATCCCAATATGATGGAGCCTTATTTCTCCTCGTTGTACCATATCCCGGATAAAGTGGTACCTAATATCGATGTGCTTGGTGCTATCATGAAATACATGATTCTCTGATAAACGAATCCCACTCCGATTCTCACAGAGGATCACGGTAGTATCCAACATATGTCCAAACAACTCACTAAAGAGCATCCACAACCAGACATATTCATGGGAGGCCATACTTGCAACAATGTATTCGGCCTCAGCAGTGCTCAAAGCCACTGACTTCTACTTCCTGCTCATCTAGGATATCGAAGCAAAACCCAAGGAGAAACAACACCCGAAAGTGCTCTTGTGATCCACCACATTGCATGCCCAATCAACATTAGAATAACAATGCAGCCTTACATCTCCGACAATGTATCTCAGTCCATGAGTGATTATGCCCCGAAGATATCTTAGAAGATTCTTGGCACCAATCCAAGTGAGTGATGAGGCTCAACCATATATTGGCTCAATGTGTTGACTGCAAAACATATATCCATACAAGGGTTCACCATGAACATCAGTGCTCCTATGAGTTGACGATACTGAGAAGAATTTCCCAATACACGTCCAGCAGCACTACCACATAGCTTCTTAAAGTTAAGTTCCATCGGGGTAGTCACAGGCTTGCAGTCCACCATCCCAAATCTTTCCAATATCTTCACCACATATTTTCCTTGAGATAGGAAAATTTCTCCTGGATTTTTCCAGACCTCCAACCCTAGGAAGTAGTGCATCAGTCCTAGGTCCTTCATCTCAAATTCAGAAGCTAACTCCCTCTTATATTTTTGAATGAGAGGGTCTGCACTAGTCAGAAAGAGGTCATCAACATACAACACCAGTATGAGAGGCTTATTATCTTCAACCTTAAAGTAAAGGTTCAGATCGTCTTCACTCCTAGTGAATCATGGCTTCATCAAATAGCTATTGATCCTCTCATACTAAACTTGGGGTTCTTGTTTCAGCCCATAGAGAGCTTTCTTCAACCTGCATACATGAGATTCCCGATTATGAATCTCAAACCCCTCGAGTTATTACACATAGACTTCCTGTTTAATCGAACCATGCAAGAAAGTGGTCTTGACATCCATCTGATGTAGGTTTCATCCTTGTGTAGCAGCAAGGGCTATGATCGATTAGATGGTGGCGTATCGAGCAACAGGGGAAAATATATCATCGTTATCCACACCTTTCTTTTGAGAGAAGCCTTGAGCAACAAAGCGAGCCTTGTACTTTTCAGCACTCCCATCAGCTCCATGCTTGATTTTGTAAAGCCATTTCGAGGGGAAAATGTATTTGTCTTGGTGTCTGGGGACCATATCCCAAACATCATTATTCATGATGGACTCGTATTCTTCATTCATAGCATCCTTCCATACTTGATGCTTCATGGCTTCTTCGAAGATTAGGCTCGTTCTGAATGATGGTGCTCATAATGGTCAAGTATCCCTGATACTTGGTCGGCTTCTTGCTTTCACAGAAAGTCCCTCTGGGTGCAATATGTATCTCGGCATCTTCAAGAGTCTCCCTAATCCATGAGGGTCTCTTCCTAGAGGAGGAGGGCTCTTGAGGAGGAGGATCAATATGATCCATAGGCTCTTCAACATTCAACATCGTTTCATCTTCTTTTTCATCCGGTTTCCTGGTGTCAACTTCTTTATCCTTCCTTAGAATAGGAAGATTGTCAACCTTGCTAAGAGCCATATCTTTGTCAAATGTAACATCATGACTTATCTCAACTTCCCTTTGACCAGCCACATAAATTCTATTGCGCTTGGAATTTTCGCTATAGCCCACAAAGATTCCTTTCTTTCCAAATGTACCCAATTTACTTCTCTTCTCTTTCGGCACATGAAAGTATACGAGACTTCCAAAAATTATAAAATGAGAGACATCGAGTTTCTTACGAGTGAGCATTTCTTCGAGAGCCTTTGAGTCCAATTCTTGACGAGGGCATCGGTTTTGAACATATACGACAATATTCGTAGCTTCGACCCATAGAAACTTCGGAAGCCTTTGATCATGGAGCATGGCACGAACAACTTCCACAATCATAGTTCTTCCTTTCAGCCACACCATTTTGCTAAGGAGTTTATGGTGTTGTGGTCTCCTTCTTAATGTCAGCTTCTTTGCAAAATTCATGGAACTCATTGGATATATACTCGGTCCCATTATCATTCCTTAATATCTTGATTCTCTTCTTGGTTTGATTTTCAATCAAGGCTTTGAAGTGACGTAACCATATGAACACTTCATCCTTCTTTTTCAAGGAGTGGATCCAAGTTTTGAGAGAATAATCATCTGTAAAAGGGAGATATTATAGATATCCTCCCAAAGAGTTTATGACAATCATACCAGATATGTCGGAGTGAACCAACTGCAAAATATCGAAGGTCTTGCTATTACTTCAGGGGAATGGTCCTCTTTTAAGCTTTCCTTCATCACATCCTGGGTATACACCTCCATGCTCTACTCTGAACTCGGGCATCCCTGTCACCATCTGTCTCACATCGAGTAGAGCCTTATAATGAAGGTGGGCAAACGTCTGATGCCATAGTTCAGATTGTAGAGATGTATCACAAGACATGACCCCTAGTGGACTTCCTCCAACTTGATATAAAAAGTCAACCCGGATTCCAAGAGTAAAATCATCTTTAAAATTATTTTTCCAAACACGTACCTTTCCATCGATGAATGCCACCTTGTAGCCTTTGTCTTCCATTGCCGAAATGGACACCAAGTTCTTCTTCAGATCAAGTACATATAATACTTCTTGTAAATGGATTGTCTTACCCCGATTTAATTGAAGGGTAACATTCCCTACACCCTTTACGAGATAGGTGGAATTGTCTCCAAGAATAATCTCCAAGTTTGTCTCCTTCTCTATCAGATTAGAGAGACCTTCCTTCTAACCAGCGAAGTGCCTCAAGGCACCATTATCAATAAAGCTAATTTCCCAACGAGTCCGGAGGAGAGGTAGTGGAGAGGGACGATATTAGATAATACTCATATTGCTTATTGTTAATAACATTTGATTAATGCGTGGAGTTCCTTTCTTTCTTGAAGGGTTGACCATTTCCTTGATTTACTGCATTCCTCTTTCCTTTTCCATTGAACCTGCCATTCCTTTGATTGTTGTTGTTGAAGTCTCCCTTGGAGTGATTTTTATCATCATCATGTGATGTTTCTTTCCTATTTGGACACTCCCTCACATAGTGGCCAATTTTATTGCAAACAAAGCATCTTCCCTTCCTTCCACCCTTCGATTCGAACTTTCCTTTAAAATGACCTTTAGACCCATAATTATTTCTCCTTTTGGCATGAGAGGAGAAAGGAGTGGGGTTGCCTTTGTTTGAAGGAATTTCTTGCTCCACCATCCTTGTCTCTTCTTAAATGCATCTTGACATCAACTCTTCAAACCTCGCAATTTGATCATTATTGAGAAGAGTGGTTCTAAATATATATCGTTCAGATGGGAGCCCTCCAAGGGTAGTGATAGTTAGTTCCTTATTAGGAATGACTTCTCCAATTAATAAAATATCATTCTTGATGTCAATGATCCTTAATAAGTAGGATTGAACATCCTCGTCCTTTCCCTTCATAATATCCTTCAACTTATTTTTGAGGAACAAAACTTGATTTGCATCATTAACCTTAAACAAGCATACCAATCTGTCATCGATCTCCTTGGAGGTGTTCAACTTGAAAATGTAGGCCACCGGGCGCTTGCCAATTCAATCTCGGGTAATCTTCTTTGCTTTGAATTCACCCTTAGTGTACTTGTTCTTTGTAGCAAACGGTGCATTTGATGGAGGCTCCACGATTTTACCCTTCACATAGTCCAACACTTTTTCTTCTTCCAATGTCAAATCAAGAGACATCTTCCATCCGTGATAGTCAAACTTCTCACAGAGCTTGTCTTCAACCGGGAAGAGGGATGAGGAACCCATTGAGCCTTTTGTCCTTTCCAACTATCGGTGATTGCTATTTCACTCTTTTTTGGGCTTTGTCTTCACCTCACCTCTGATACCATGTTAATTTTGGTATGTTTTGTGCTTAAGAAAATTTACTTCAAATTTTATTATTAGCCAAATATCAATTTCCAAAATAGAAATCACATCAGCATGATAGTAAAATGCAAATAGAACATAAATATAACAATAGAAGACAACCCAAGACAAGAGAACACAAGATGTGGCACTAGCTACGGACAAACCCCAATGCAGGGAAACACTTTGATCAATTCTTCTTATGTTCTTCAATAATTCAGCAGAGAGAGAGATAGTACAATTATACAAATTTGTGATAGTCAGCGTCAGTCAACTTGGCCTCCAACAACAAGAATAGGCAGCCAAAAACAATATGAAATCTTCAATTAAATTGCAGTCAACGCTGGGATAGATCTACGGTCAACCTTTGACATTCAATGCTGGTAAAAGTGTGGTGTCAAAATAGGTCAAGGAAGCTACCCAGAAATGTGGCATGCCTAGGAGAGGTTTCCCAACCCAATCCACAGTCAAAGAAGTCTCCACACCGGTCAACGATGTCCAATATGCCCACGCGTAGCTTAGTCAACCCACGTTAACACTGCCCTAACCAAAATCTGTGTCCTCCTTTCAGCCACATGTGGGAGAGAGAGGTGCTCCTCTAATATGTAGGAGAGAGAGAAGAATGTGAGATGAGATGAGTGGAATAATGCCACAAGGTATGTTCCTTTTATATTAAACATTGAGGATAAGTTGGGGGCGAAATTTATTGTTTTGCTTGCTGGTCGACCTTTACAAATTGTCAAGAATACAAATAAATTAATATCTCCATGAATACATGTCGGAATCAGATGATCGTTAGATCAATCCTACACCTCTCGGAGAGAGGAATCCAAGAAAAATATCAACTACCATAAATAAGTTGACCCACATGGAGTTTGGCCCTAGTTTCCTATTTTAACAAAAATCCAATTCACCACAAAGGTTGACAACTTGACCTTGATGCAAAAAAGATTCATTCTCAAATATAGTGGCCTCTAAGAAAATCTAAAATATTTACATCATCCTCTTTAAAGCTAGGATACCAAACAAAAGTTTTCATCGATGATTATTTGCACAAGTGCTCAATGATTACAATTAAATTATCATAAAGCACAAAATGATCTCAGAAAAATGACATAAAAGATCACAAAGAATATAATGAAATTAAAAGTGATGAAAATGAAAGAATATAATGAAATTAAAAGTGGTGAAAAAAAAATGAAGGCATAAAAAACTCAACTAACCCTCCAAACATACACCAAGTTTGTTTTTCCATTATAAAGCATCATTACCCATAGGCATTGAAAAAAAAAAGAAACACAAAAAGATATTATTAAGAATTGTCAAGAACAAACTACTACGACAATCATTATATTAGAAAGAGAAATGAATATTACAAGTGTACAATTAATGAAATAAATTAATATAAAATCCTTAAACAAGTACACAAATCTATGTTTAGTATTCAAATGTGCAAAACATAGATTCCGTTATGATTAATCTAAATTATCTTGATATTTTTTGGAGAAAGTAATCATAATAACTAAAAAATATTCTCACTAGCAAACTACATGTTATATCTATTCACAATTTATTTAAATACGTCAAAATACATTTCAAAATACATCTCCACTCCCATGACAACAAATCCAACATTGGAAAACATACACCTTTCACATGAGAAATTTCTTTAAAAGGGAATACATAAAAGAAATATTTACAAATGATAATGCTCCTCACTTGTAGACTATAGATATAAAATATCAATAATAAGCCTTATTCAATTTTTTTTTAAAGGAATACATACAAGGAATATTTACAAATGATAATGCTCCTGAGTTGTAAACTATATATATAAAATATCAATAGTAAGTTGTATTCTCTATGAACTCAAAATGGGAAACAAAATCTCACATATTGAGGAGCTTCATGACAATTTTACCATATTTTAGTATCTTTATAAAAAAGAATAAGACAAATAATTTTCAAAACAAAATCCAAAATTATATGCAATTTAACACACATTCACAAAGAATATGTTGTTTTCTAGTAATTCTAACCAACATACAAAGTTGAAAAACAGAAGAGACTAGTTGATTGAGAGATATTCCATTTGAGACCCATAATGCTATAATGTCATATCCTAGATAAGTTTTTTCCTCAAATGTGTGAGGAGTATCTTGCCATAATAAGATCACTATTAGAGTCATTTGAAGAAATGATATAGTGCCTCAAGTTTGCATTTTATTGGCAATAAGTTTTACATTTTTTATGAACCTCTTTTTATTAATGTTTATAGAGACAGTCCCAAAAAAAATCACATTAGATAAGAAATAGGTATGTGGTTAGTTTCAAAAGACCATAAGCATTTGAAGGGTTTGTTTTTGTTTTTTTTCTATTTCTAGATAGCTTCACTAACATTTGATAGGATATCCCCTAGAAGGCATTTCATATCAATTAGTATGCTTGCAAGGGTGCAAGTATGGATGAAAATGTAGTGTACTTAAGGGGAATAATAGTAGAATAATAACAATGGAGCCCATTCAATGTAGGGCGAAATAGGTCCAATATATTATTAAATAAGGCCCACTATGGTAGCTAGTGTTGAATAAATGTGTTGTGGCCTCATTAAAAAAGGTCCAATAGATAGTTAGGAGTTTGTCATGATTAGAGTTTTCTAAAATTCTCTTGATAACTATAAATAGGGATGGATAACTTATTATGGGTTGTGAGAAGATTATTAGAGCATTAGCCCATTAGAACGTCCCCCCCTTGAAGAGGCAAGTGAACATAAGTGGACTCCTTCCATAAAAGGATCAAATTGTAATGTATTTCCCTAGCTTAATGGTTTGATGTTAATAAAAGAGAATTTCCATAATATTCTTGGATCTTATTATGTGCAATTTTATTTTTACAAATAGATTTTGGTATTTAAGATGCAATATGAAAGCCCTTTCGTCAATAAAAGCGGGTTATTTTTTTTTTAGTTTGTGGATTATTACTTTTTTTCCAAGGGGAAAATTGATGGCCGCAAAATTTAAAAAACAAAATTATAGCTTTCTGGGATGATTTTCATGTAAACAAGTCATAGGGCTAAATTCTTTGCAAAACTTAGTTGAGTTAATTGTTGTTTCGATCAAAGATCAAGAGGTCAAGATATTACTAATTAAAATCAACAATTTCAGGGTTTTTTCATGTAAATTGCATAACTATAAGGCTCATTACTTTTGATAGGGACCTAAACTTTCCATCAAACTATCACCAATGGAAAAAGGATTTTGACCCGTTTGATTTGATATATGATATTTTATACTTCTGGTAAGTATTGAGTAAGCTATATACATTGTAAGTTTTTCCCTCTAATTATCATTTATGTGGATGCACTAACGTCATAAACAAATTTTTCTTAGGTGATCAAGGAGCTACAGGAAAGCATAGGTAAAGGTCAAGAGACCCATATTATTTCATCCATATACCATGACATCAAGGAAAAACACAACCATGAAAGATGTGTCTCGTATGATCTCAAAGATGCTTGTATTGATTGGTATATGAACACCGATCTCACAAAGAACTCTCAAAATCAACCTAATCCACCTTTCTCCATACACATCTAAGGATTTTTAAATATTTATACGAAATACCATGGAATTTGAATGGAAGAACCTACTCTAAGGATGACCAAGGGTCTTAACTGCACAAGGAGAAGTCCATATGTGAACCCCCTTAAAGGGGTTCTTTGTATAGACTACCTAATCCTCTAGCATCACACTCCACTCTCACGATCACATTTTTCAAAGTCTGTGAGCCACTACTTAAACTTAATATCAAAATGCTTCCCTTCAAGGGCTGTTTGGTATGTGTTGTCAGATTCTAGATCGCTCTTGTAAAGATGCAACCATCTAGAAATCTTGTGCCCACAAGGGTCGAGCACAGTGACTCACACCATGGTTGGTGGTCGGTTGAGGCAGTTTGCCACATTATTGGTGTTGCCCTTCTTGTACTTATTTTTCAAATGGAACTGTTGCAGGTATGTGACCATTTCTGATGGTGATCGTTCTGCAACTTCCCTTGTGTCTGTATGAATTGTAGTGGTGAGTGGCCTGTATGGATGGCCATTTACTTCCCTAGAATGTAGTGCTTGCATTGACGACAAGCCTGCACAATATAATACATTTATTTGTTGTAAGTGGGATACTTTCTGTTGGACACCTAATCCTAAATGGGTTAGTGTGGAAGCTAAATAGACTAAGTAGTCCAAGGGACCTTGGGATGTGAATCCCAACGTTCACCACATGTACTATAAATATGTATCATTTGTGAATAAAAAATTGAAATGCATGCTTTATCTTTTATATCTCTCTCGCTCCCCATGTGTGTTTAACATTGTATGAGAGCCATGATGTGTGGCATGTTTTCTTCCTAAAACATTGAAGCTGAGCGCATCAGACTGCGTGCATTGCTGCGAGAATGGCATGATTGAGTGTGAAATGTCGAAATTTTTATGACTTGAGGTGTTTGGTTAACGCCCGACCTATACCGCCTCCTCCGCCTATATTCAATTGAACGTTAGGTGAGCACTCCTTCACATCCAGTGTTTCCATTATGAAATCCTGCACTTCGAGCGTTTCCATTATGAAATTTTGTATTAGTTAAACGTTACTTGAGCACTCTGACACGTCCTGGTTTGTTAGATAAAGGTTACCTGACGTCTATCTGCCATTCCTCTGACATGGTATCTCTGCGCTCTCTAACTGCCTGGTTTGAACGCCTGAACTGCTCCTTTTGAATGCGTTATGGTTTATTGAACGCTGTCTATTGAACGCTGTCCATTGAACCGGAAAATGTAAGTTTATGATGGAGGCTGTTTCGTACGCTGTCTATTGAACGCTGTCCATTGAACCGAAGAATGTAAGTTTATGGTTTACGCATAGTCTCATTCATCTGGTTGTTTTGCGGTGGAGGATTCTGGTACCTGCGCTTGCTCTTTCACGGTATTCGAAGCGACAAGCCAGTGTTGCACTGACATCTTTGAGGTATGGTTCATGTTTTCTAATCATATCTTCAACATGGCGAACTTTGACTAGAGATTGCGCACGGAAAAAATTCTTCGATATTGTGCTTTAGTTTCATATACATACCCCTGAACTGGCTTGTTCCTCCAACCACGGCAAACTCACGCCAAGGCCGATCGAACCTCTAGATTCGTTGAATCTGTAGGGTGTTGCCGTTATACTCCATATTGACGAAGGAGATCGTGAGTCTTAACACTTACAGAAGGTAGTCATTAATAAAGGTGCAACTAGTGATAAATCACTCAGACCAACTTCGGCTCACTAGAAATCGTAAATGTTTAACAAGCCTGCTTTTCAAATTCTGATGTTCATAATTCCACGTATTTCAATGTATGTTTATGCTACAATTCTAGACCTTGCCTTTGTTGGTAGATATCAGGTACTAGAATCTGTATTAAGAAAAAGAATGACATGAACTGACAGATACGAGTCCATCGCTCGATAGGAACCAAAAATCACAAATAATTAGTTTCCTCCTTCGAACAAAATAAATATCCAGTACAACTGCCAGGTACAGCATGAGGCTGAGCACTATACCTCAGTTGCATTATTGCCATGAGCAAAATTCAATCACTATGTAACCAGCCTTTATATTGCAATTAACTATATCCACCACCATGACTGCTTAGACACTTGTTTGCTGCACATGAATGAGACGAGCTAACAAGCAATACACAA
>APFE031294918.1:0-12393 GCA_000404065.3 Pinus taeda
TCTTACAAGATTTATAATTCAGTGAAAGATTCTCCATCACTGTACAAGATAATATAATCTGGTGAGAGATTCGCCAAAAAAATTATATATACATATTATATTATAGATAAAATCGCCTCCCATTTTTCCTATGTATCATGGGGATTAGCTCATTTATTATACATATAAATTTAGGGTGGTTCTTAAAATTTTCCCTGGTCACATGTGGCATCCATCATAGGATCTAGGAAAATTTTTCCATCATCATGTTCCTCTGTCGCTCGAGGGATTCTTCAAGCAATATTTTGAAGGGATCTCTTGCTCCCTCATATTTCTTTTCTTTTGTTATGGGAGGTTGTCAGTGTTTGCGATGCTGGTATTGAAAAGGTTCAACTAGTTCGAGCCCTAACTCCTTATACCCCAAACTCTTTCTAGACATACAAATAAAAACAGAGAAAGAGAAAACCGCTCTGATACCATTGATTCAGACTTATGCAAGAACGCAACAAAATATAAATATAAACATAAACAAATAGATGCAATAGAAATAACTTCATTTCATCACATTCAAAGAACTAAAATATGCTTATATATAGAATGGAAATAAACTAGCTTGGGTGATGGTAGTTTATCTCAAAGAAGAAATGTGGTGGCTACATGCCTCTAAACTATGTTACAATGAGGCTCGAGTGCCTATTTATTATTGGGAAACAATGGAAAACCCTAAACATCCAAAAACATAACCCTAGAAGATGAAGCGCCAAAACTATAGGCCCCATTGGGGTAAATTAGTACATCAAATTCTCGGGGTTATAACTTTGGTATATGATCTCTATTTGACACAAATGAACCTCGCTAGAAATATCTATCCGAGGACTATAACTTTTGACTGAAAACATCAAGCTCATTTTCCGAAAAAAACGTCGTCTAGGGCCTCAAAATGACAATGGAATTTCAAGACAAGAAAAACTACCAGAAATAGTAAACTATGCTACAATTATGAAAACTGAAAGAAATAATGGTACAAAGTGGGGGTCCAATATCCACCTGGATCAACATGGAAAAATAAAGAATAAATAAAGCAAAAAATGCATTTTAGCTCTGTGTAGTCAAGATAAAGAGGACCAATGGTATGTAGATAGTTATTGCTCGAGTCGCATAACATGAGACAAATAAAAACTTATCTCACTAAAGAAAGTCAAAAGTGTCAGTGTCATTCTCAAAGACAATACATTAACCAGAATAACGGGAAAACGACTAGTTGGCCTTGCCAATGAGAAAAGTCAAGCTAAAGAAGTCTTTTTTATTGAAGGTTTAAACAAAAATGTTTTACGTTTAAGTAAAATGGTTGATAACATAAATGAGATCACATTCTCATATAAAGGATGTAAACTGAGGAAGAATTTGCTAAATTCTAGCAACAATAACTAGGACCTCAAACATTGCATATGTCCTTAATAAATGTAAACTGAAAGATTGTAGTACAACTCATTTAATTGATACCAAATAAAAATACTTGTATCGGAAGGAAAGACAAAAATTTTAAGGGGAGAAAAGTGTATTACAATTTACTATGAGATGGAAAATTTGCATGTTTCCTAAGTCTTTCTTTATCTATCTTCAATTGGTATCATTTGATTTAAGTGGTAGCAACAAGTATGTTTAGCAAAAATTAATATCAGTAACCTCTTATATCACTTTGACATTGATGTCAAAGGTGGAGAGTAACAATCATTGGAGATGCAATATGTATTGAGATATTGAGTATAAAAAATGAACAAATGGGTAGAGTTATCGAAAATCGACTCTTCAAAAGCAAAGGGAGAACAAAAAAAAAGAAAGAAAAAAAATGTAATTACTTACACAAACATTTAAAATAGAGATCTCACGAGGGAAATCCAAATTTGAAAAACTAGAAAGATTTTTCAGTATATAATATTACTTTACAATGTTACAATACAATTTGTACATTATGTGGCATCCTTTAAACCTAGGTCCATTAATAATATATATTTATTTAATTAGAATTATATTACCATGGACTAAAATAATTATGTGCCATAATACCACCAAAAGTGAAAATTGTGTGTTGAAAATCGTCAAAAGTGGACATTAAAAACCATCCAAATATTTTTTAGGGGGGCTAAGACCCCACTGTAACCCCCCTTTCTCATGATGCATACAAATCACATGTGTATCTAAGCAGTCAAATAATATAACACATACCCAATATTTTCATAATAATTCCATTCTAATTCCCAATGCATTTCAAGTATGAGCCACTAAATTTATTTTTTTACTTTTTTTTTTCTTTTTTCACTTGGTTCACGGACACTCACGGTCAATGGTGGGCCGCTACATCCACAGAAATATTTGCGCTTGATCAAGGGTATCAAGCCCTGCAACCAATAGCTAGGCCTAACCCCAAGGGCTTCGAGGAGAATTGACCCTGTGACCTCCCGAACGATGAGGCACTTATTTGACCAGTTGAGCTAACCCTTGGGCTGAGCCACTAAATCTTTTGATTTCATTATGGGTGTGATTATTACAAGTATGTTTGAAGTTTTAATAATTTATTTTTCTTACCAATACTATCAATGCTTTTTATATCCATTTTATACATTTGCATTTCCATGTTTGTCTACCAAGGGTCAACACCGCTCTCCAAGGGCACCATTAATTAGTGGAAGATGCCATGGTTCTTAAGGTCAATATGGGTGGTTACAAACTCCTATAGAAGCACCTAAATATTGATGGCTAGTACCCATCACTTAGTTAAAGAAATCTTATTCACATTATAACACTTGTTGTTGTCTCCACCTATTGTACATTTATAAATTTTGGTAAGCTTCATCTTCAACCATTTTTCTTGTATCACCTTTCTAGTAAGAAAGAATACTTTTCTCTATGAAAACAAAATATTCAATGTCAATTAGACAATGTAATCAAATTAAAAAGGGTATGGATTCAAATCATATGATCATTTGTAATTTCTTTCGGTATTACATTAGTTTTGTTTATGGAGAATTTCAAATGATTTATTTTTTATCCCTGCTCAAATCTTACCTTTAGAGTTACATGGGAAAATCCTAAAATAACATATAAACATTGATAAATGTGAAGATTGAATTCAAGCATATTTGGGAGCATCTTGTTTGTGCTCTTATTAAAAATATACGAGAAGATGTACAAAAATAGAAATCTCTTATTGATATCTGAAAAAGTAAGATTCCATATAATGAAGTTATCTAGAGAGCGGATTTGTCATTCTGTGAAACGGTTGTTTCCATAGATGGGCTAGCGTATTAAGCACAATTAAAATTAAAATCAAAATCTATGGAATCTCTGATAGAAAAAATTTGAATTGAAATTAAAAATAAAAACATGCCAGTTTTCTAAATATAATTGCTTTTTTAGACGGTGCCAATTTTAAAACTATCTGTTGGAATGAAATGGTTGTTGGTATCGAGGCCACTGATCCGTGGAAAGGAACACTATTTATATCTATATTTACATTTTGCTCTGGTGTGGTTGAACATTTCAGTCCAAGTACAAGTCTGTACCTGATGCATGAGTGTGTCTGTGAACATTTGAATATGTTTTTAATGCATGCATGTCGTCTATCTCAAATCTGATGCAGGGTATTCAAGAGGTTCGATAGAAAACAACCTCCAATTGAAGAGTTCGTAAAGCATGATGAATTCAGAGGGATTCAATTACAATTACAATTACACAGGTACTTGTCCCTTCATTTCAGATTTCTTTGCGTTCATTTCTTCCCAGTCAAACCACAACAAGAATAACCTATATTTTTTATTTTTCTTTCTGTTAATTCTTTCTTTCAGTCCTGTAATGATGGAAATTGAAATGTCTGAAGGAGCTCTGTAATGAGTATTGACTTTTAATTGAGTGAACCCAAATGTCAAACCAACCCTGTAATGAGTAATTTTGCAATTCCTTCTTTCAGCTCTGTAACGATGGAAACCGAAATGTCAAACCAGTCATGTAATGGGTATTATATTTAATTGAGTGTAACCGAAATTTCAAACCAGTGCTATAATGAGTATTTTCTTTTAATTGAAAATTTTAATTATAGGTAAATCTCCTCTAAAATTTGTTCTCAAAACAGAACCCAGTCCTTTCGTTTCAATTTTGCTTATCTTATTTTCTGCAATTCCTCCCTTCAACCCGGTAATGACGGAAACCAAGGTGTCAAACCACACTGATTTTTTTTAATAGTTTAAGAGTATTCTCTATTGATTTCTTTAGTTGGGTTATCGATCCATCCAATAGTTATTGTTCAGCTATCTCATCTATAGATTTGGTGCTTATGAAATTCATTCCTGTTGTGTCTGCGCATCCACTAACTATTCCATTTCTTCATATTATTCCTTCATCTATCCATATATGTTTCTCCATTCATCGCCAAAGTTTAATTTGCATGAAATTTAATATGCATGTTCAACATCTCAATGTGTTTAACTTTGCTTTCTTAACTGGCGTAGTTTTAATGTAATTAGTCTGTATTTTTGTTTTATTTAAATTAATTTCATACCTATTTAGTTTGGTGTGGGTTGAAGCACAGGAATCATCATTTCAATTTGAATTTAAATTTTTATTTTATATATATATATATATATAAAAATATATAGTATATATAATTTAAATTTAAATTTAAATTTAAACGAGAAATATCATTTAACAATTCGATGTTATGGTCCGTCAATGTTTTCACTATCCTAATTAAATCATAGCAATATTTGGGACAAATCAAACCCACCACACCCTGCCGTTATTGTAATCAATGTCGTTCTTGTAATCAATGGTGACTTTAGTTTGATTCGCAACAAATAAATATTGTAAGGATTAATTAACCATATAGAAAACATTTCAGACCATAGCATCATCAATTTGTTAAATGATATTTCAATTTAAATTAAATATTATTATATATATTTTAAATAGAGATTCAAATGTAAGTGATGATTTCCAAATTTATTTATATATTTTAAATAAAGATTTAAATTCAAATAATGATTTCTCTTCTCATTTAAACTTTCTGAATTATTAAAATTAGTCGTGTGATTTTTCATCTTACAAATAATCTTTTCTAAATAATTTATTTATTAATATTATTTATTTTATTTTATTTAGGGTAAGCTAGAAAAGAGTAGGCTAGGCAAGAGTAGGGTAAGCTAGGAAAGAGTGGGCTAGAGTAGGGTAGGCTAGGAAATAGTAGGCTAGGCTAGGCTAGGAAAGAGTAGGATAACAAGGATAGGAAAGAGTAGGTTGGGTTATGCTATGAAAGAGTAGAATAAGCTAGAGTAGGCAAGTCTATAGTAGGCTAGGCTGGGCTAGAGTAGGTAAGGCTAGATTAGGTTAGGCTAGGGTAGAGTAGGCTAGGCTATGCTAGAGTAGGCTAGGCTAGGCTAGGCTAGGAGAGAGTAGGATAAGTGAGGATAGGAAAGAGTAGGCTAGGTTAGTCTATGAAAGAGTAGAGTAGGCTAGAGTAGGATAGGCAAGGTTAGGTTGTGCTATAATAAGCTAGGCAAGCTTAGGCTGAAGTAGGCTAGGCTAAGCGAGGGTAGGTTAGAGTAGCTAGGCTAGAGTTGGCTAGACTAGGGTAGGGTAAGCTAGGGTAAGCTAGGGTAGGCTAGAGTAGGCTAGGCACTAAGCTAGGCTAGGGTAGGTTAGAGTAGGATAATCTAGAGTAGGTTAGGCTAGGCTAGGCTAGGATAGATTAGGCTAAGGTAGGTTAGGCTAGAGTAGGCTACGTTAGGCAAGAGTAGGTTATGCTATGCTAGAGTAGAGTAGGCTAGGCTATACTGAGCTAGGCTAGAGTATAATATGGTAGGTTATGGTACGCTAGAGTAGGCTAAGCTAGAGTAGGCTAGGCTAGGATAGATTAGGTAAAGGTAGGCTAGAGTAGGCTAGGCTAGAGTGGGTCGGGCTAGGGTAGGCTAGGCTAGAGTAGGCTAGGCTAGGATAGATTAGGCTAAGCTAGGATAGGTTAGGGTAGGTTAGAGTAGTCTAAGCTAGGCAAGAGTAGGCTAGGCTAGGAAAGAGTAGGTTATGCAAGGCTGGAATAGAGTAGGCTAGGCTAGGCTAGAGTACGATAGGGTAGGCTAGAGTAGGCTAGGCTAGGCTAGGCTAGGATAGGATAGATTAGGCTAAGGTAGGCTAGGCTAGGTAGGCTAGAGTAGGCTAGGCTAGGCTAGGCTAGGCAAGAGTAGGTTAGGCTAGGCCAGAGTAGGCTAGGAAATAGTAGGTTAGGTTAGAGTAGGCTAAGCTATAGTAGGCTAGGGTAGGCTAACCTAGGGTAAGATAAAGTACGCTAGACTAGAGTAGGTTAGGCCAAAGTAGGCTAGGTTAGTATGCTATGCTAGGTTAGGCTGGTACACTAGAATAGGTTAGGTGAACCTAGAGTAGGCTAGACAAGAGTAGGTTAGGCTAGAGTAGGCTACGATAGAGTAAGTTAGGCTAAGCTAAGCTAAAGAGGCTAGTCTAGGCTAGGCTAAAGTTCACTAGGCTAGGGTAGAGAAGGTTATGTTAGGCCAGGCTACAATACGCTGGGGTAGGATAAACTAGGCTATGCTAGAGTAGGCTTAGCTAGGCTAGGCTAGACTATGTTAGGTAGGCTATGCTGGGCTAGGCTAGAGTAGGCAAACCTAGGGGAGGCAAGGGTAAGCTAGAGTTGGCTAAGATATGGTAGGCTAGGCTAGGCTAGGCTAGGCTAGAGTAGGCTAGGCTAGGATAGATTAAGCTAAGGTAGGCTAGAGTAGGCTAGGCTAGAGTGGGTCGGGCTAGAGTAGGCTAGGCTAGGCTAGGCTAGAGTAGGCTAGGCTAGGCTAGGCTAGGGTAGGCTAGAGTAACCTAGGCTAGGCAAGAGTAGGGTAGGCTAGGGAAGAGTAGGCTAGGATCAGCAAGAGTAGGTTAGGCTAGGGTAGGCTACAGTACGATAGGATAAGCTAGGGTAGGCTAGAGTATTCTAAGCTAGAGTAGGCTAGGCTAGGCTAGGC
Organism: Pinus taeda; assembly: GCA_000404065.3. Taxonomy (NCBI): domain Eukaryota; kingdom Viridiplantae; phylum Streptophyta; class Pinopsida; order Pinales; family Pinaceae; genus Pinus; species Pinus taeda. The sequence goes on from APFE031294918.1 coordinate 6,999, forward strand.
TAGGATATGATATATTATGCTAAGGTAGGCTAGGCGAGGGTAGGCTAGAGTAGGTTAGGGTAGGCTAGGGTAGGCTACAGTAGGTTAGGGTAGGCTACAGTAGGTTAGGGTAGGCTAGAATAGGTTAGGCTAGGCTAGAGTAGGCTAAGAAAGAGTAGGTTAGGTTAGAGTAGACTAAGCTATAGTAGGCTAGTAGGCTAGGATAGGTTAGGCTAGTAGGGTAGGCTAGGTTAGGATGGTACACTAGAATAGGTTAGGTGAACATAGAGTAGGCTAAACAAGAGTAGGTTAGGCTAGAGTAGGCTAGGGTAGAGTAAGTTAGGCTAGGCTATGCTAGGCTACGCTAAAGTAGGCTAGTCTAGGCTAGGCGAAAGTTCGCTAGGCTAGGGTAGAGTAGGTTACGTTAGGCTAGGCTACAATATGCTAGGGTAGGTTATGTTAGAGTAGGATAAGCTAGGCTATGCTAGAGTAGGCTTGGCTAGGCTAGGCTAGACTACACTAGGGTAGGTTATGCTAGAGTAGGATAAGCTTGGTTGTGCTAGAGTAGGCTTGGCTAGGCTAGGCTAGACTATGTTAGGTAGGCTATGCTAGTTGAGGTCAGGCTAAACTAGGCTTGGCTATGCTACAGTAGGCTAACCTAGGGTAGGCTAGAGTTGGCTAAGCTATGGTAGGCTAGGCTAGGCTAGGCTAGAGTAGGCTAAGGAAGGCTATGTCAAGGTAGCCTAGAGTAGGCTAGGCTAGGGTTAAGTAGACTAGGTTAGGGTAGGGTAGGGTAGCCTATAGTAGGGAAAACTAGAGTAGGCTAGTATAAGCTAGGTTAGGCTAGGTTAGGTTGGTAGGCTAGATTAGGCTAGCCTACAGCCTAGAGTAGGGTAGACTAGAGTAGGCTAATATAAGCTAGGTTAGTCTAGGTTAGAATAGGCTAGGCTAGGCTAGAGTAGGCTAGGGTAGCCTACAGTAGGGTAGCCTAGAGTAGGTTAGTGTAATCTAGGCTAGGCTAGGCAAGGTTGGTAGGCCAGAGTAGACTAGGCTAGGCTAGGTTGGTACGCTAGATTAGGCTATATTAGTAGGCTAGAGTAGGCTAGGCTAGACTCGAGTATGTTAGGTTAGACTAGGCTAGGCTAGGTAAGAGTACGATATGCCAGAGTAAGCTAGGCTAGGTTAGGATAAAGTGGGGTATGTTGGGTTAGAGTAGGCTAGGTTAGGCAAGGCTATGCCAAATTACACTAGGCTATGGTAAGCTAGGCTAGGGTAGAGTAGGCTAGGCTAGGTTAGGCTATTATAAGCTAGACTAGGGTAGAATAGGTTGGGCCACACTGGCCTAGGCTAGAGTGGGCTTGGCTAGAGTAGAGCAGGCTAGGTTATGCTAGGCTAGGCTAGAGTAGATTAGGGTAGAATAGGAAACAATAACCTGGGCAAGATTAGGCTAGGCTAGAGTAGTAGGCTAGCCTAGGCTAGGCTAGAATACGTTAGGCTAGTTTGGGCTCGACTAGAGTAAGCCAGGCCAGAGTAGGCTAAGATAGGCTAGGCTAAAGTATGCAAGGCTAAATTAGGATAGGCTAGGTGGCTATATTAGGGTAGGCTTGGGTGGTATATTAGGCTAATATAGAGTAGGTTATTCTAGGCTAGACCAGGCTAGGCTATGTTAGGCCAGGTTATGCTAGGCTAGGCTAGGATAGAATTGGCTAGGTTAGGCTAGGTTAATCTATGCTAAAGTAGAGTAGGTTATGATAGATTGTGCTAGGGTAGGATGGAATAGGCCAGGCTTAGGGTAGAGTAAGTTAGGCTAGTCTAGGCTAGAGTAGTCCAGAATAAGCTAGGTTAGAGTAGGATATGTCATCATAGGTTAGAGTGCAGGCTAGGCTATGATAAGCTAAAGTAGGCTAGGTTAGTGTCATTTAGGCTAGAGTAGGGTAGGCTAGGATGTATTTGGCTACGTTAGAGTAAGCTAGGCTAGGTTAGGCTAGAGTAGGCTAGGATAGAGTAGGTTATGCTAGGCTATGCTAGGCTAGATTAGGCTAAGCTAAAGCATGCCAGGATAGAATAGGCTAGACTAGGCTATTCTAAGCTAGGATAGGTTGGGCTAGAGTAGGCTAAGGTAAGGTAGGCTAGAGTAGACTAAAGTAGGCTAGGCTAGGCTAGAGTAGGCTTAGTTAGAGTAGGCCAAGATATATGGTACGGTTAGAAAGAGTAGGGAATGTACGCTAAGTTAGTTTGGATTAGATAAGTTAGTCTAGAGTAGATAGGCTAGAGTAGTTTAGAGTGGGGTAGGTTAGAGTATTTTAGAGTGGGGAAGGCTAGGATAAACTATATTATGCCTGTCTAGGCTAGGATAACAAAGGATTAGAGTAAGATAGGGTAGCCTAATCTAGGATAGGCTAGGGTAAGTTGGAATAGGCTAACCTAGAGTAGGTTAGACTACGATAAATGACACTAGGTTATAGTAGGTTATAATAGGCAAAGTTAGGCTAGGGAAGGCTAGAGTATTCTATGGTAGGCTAGTCTAGAGTAGGTTAAGCTAGGGTAGATTAAGCTAGAATAGGCTAGGATATGGTAAGCAGGTGTAGTCTAGAGTAGACAAAACTAGAGTAGGGTATGATAAGACATGTTAGAGTAGGTTAAGTTAACATAGGCTAGGCCAAAGAGCGACATACCAAAGTAGGATAGGCTAGTGTAGGTTAGGTTAAGATTTTCTGGGTGATCTAATAGGGTCCTAATTAAAAGGCATAAAATTTGAAGTTTTGAAAAGCTAATGGAAATATTTCCTTGTTGAAGAGCTCGACAAGGTAATTCCAATACAACTTGAATTGTGTTGAATGGTGTTTGCATGCGAAAGATAGGAAGTTTGAATATTTTGACCAATGAGAAAAAATTTAAAGTTAAAGGGTGATGTGGCACATTCTAAAACTGACACTTGACATAGTGTGGAGATGACACATTAGTAGAGTCAACAATTGATGAGGAAAGTAAAAGTGGCAACACATGGAAACCTACTTGGCAGATTAGGTGCTCTAATGGGGTGCTTCTACATGGCACTTCAAAACACAAAAAGCTTTAATTCAGTCAAATAGTTGACATTGATGGGGTTTTAACCCACAACTTATGGAACAACAATGCAATGAATTAACTGTCGAGCCATCACTAGAAGGTGTGATATGCAAATGATAAAGCATATGTATATGTTTTTAATGTCATGTATGATGAAAAAGGGGTGGGTGGAACCCGCCAAACTTGGCAGCTCTTCCAAACTAAAGCCTGATAAATATTCACCAATGAAGGTCGACAACTCCGTTGTATACACCACTACATAGCCATGGGATTGTATGATGATGTGGGTGGTGAAACCTATTGGTTTTATATTCATGGTATAGAATGGTTTGTTATATATTAATATTGAATGCTTGATAGAATATATGAATCAGATTGGTGTTAATATATATGTATTGACAACCATATGGGTAGTCATTAAAACAAATATGCACGCAAAACAAATAGATGTCTTACATTGTTTATTATTGCAAATGGTTCAAATGATTATGTTTAACATTTTGGTAGTCATTACAACAAATGTGCACACAAACCAAACAAATGTGTTACATTGTTTATTATTGCAAATGGTTCAAAAGAATATGTATAACATTTCGTATGTAATTGGATGGCAATGTAACAATATGCACATGCATGGAATATTATTATTATGGGATATAGTTCGATGTAACGTTCGAATAGAACATTATTATTATAAGACACCGTTGGGCTTAAACACATATACATTATATGGTTAGATCAATAATTTAAATATCTGCCATTTTTTATAACAAAGGGGCATAATTTCTACGAGCTCAACACTGGGGCTATGAACCCGCAACATAATATAAACACAAAAGATTTGAAATTGAGCGATATTGTTGTTATAATGTTTTGAGGTGCCACTCTCTTGGAGGCATGACTAGGAGATGTAGTCCACACTAAACAAATTATGTTATCAAATGGTTGTTGTGTTTCTATTCTCAACATTGTAACTGCAACTTCATTTAAATATTTCATGCTTGATTTAAGTTAATTTTTTATTTAATTCTTATCATATTCACACTTGAACATTTTTACAAGTCAGGTCACTTTAAAAGGTCCTACATCAAGTGGTATCGGAAAATATTTCATGGTGATTTGTGAGTGTGCATGATAACCAGGAGATAATTAAAGCATGGTGAAGGAATACTTGTTGAAAACAATCTGGAAATTGAATCAAGAAGCTTTAATCAAAGAATAGAAATATCATCACATGAGGAAGAGAAAAATCCTTTTGGTTCTAAGAAAGAGTTTTGTGAAGCTCTCATGGTGATGAAGGCCATGGTTGATGAAATGTATCGAGAATGGAAGGAGTTTAGAGAGAGAAGTCCATAGAAAAAGGAAGTTAAATATGAATGAAATGATGGTGATTTGAAAATACTCCTCCTTCTAATCCTTCTTCGCATCCTTTTCTCCTCCATCTCCTCATGGAAAATCCACTTCAAAGAAGCCATTTTTGAATTTGGATATTAAATTCGACGTGTCAGTTTACGATGGTGAGGTTAATGTTGAAAAGATTGACGATTGGATTCACCAAATGGAATTATATTATTATGTACAATAGATCGTTGATTACAAGGTAAAAATTTAGTTGGCCTCACTTTGATTGGAATGTATTGCATTAATATGGTTGTAGACTAGAATTCGGGAAGGTAACACTTTTTCCTCATGATTTGAATTTACATCAACATTCAAAAAAAAATTAATCCTTTGGCACATGACTAGAAGGAAAAAATAAAATGGAAATATATGCAGTATCGTAAAGGCCAAAATGTGCAAAACTAAACAATGGAGTTTAGGAAAAAGGCATTGGCTTTAAATATTCCACTTAATACATAAGACAATATTTTGAGGTATATTGGTAATTTTCTTGGGTATATCCACAATATTATTTTTCTATTGAAGCCATCTAACCTGGATGAGGTTTATGTACAAGAAACCTATATTGAAGAAGGTAAACAAGGTGGTGGATTCTGTATGGAATACATGCTATCGAAAGCTAATAAGGACAAATAAAAAGAGAAGCGAGAGAGAACAACTTATGTGAAGAAGGGCGATGAGAAACTTTCTTGGGCCCATTACAAGAAAGAGGGACATGATGATTATCATTCTTGGAAGCTACATCTGCAGTTGAGGCCTATGTGATTTTGAGACAAGAAGGGCAAGCGAATGGTGGTAGAAATTGTTATGAAACCAGCTCACAAAAAGATAGAAAAGAGAGATCAACGCCTTAGAATTTAGCCTCTTCGAGGGGGAAACCTCCTTTACATTACACAAATGAACAATTCTTCGATGATTCAAATGAAAAAACCTCATTTCTATATAT
>APFE031294920.1:9765-33859 GCA_000404065.3 Pinus taeda
CAAAGGATGATGGGATTTCCAAAGCGTTGTGTCTCTTGATGTCTTGCTGGTGTATGGCTGAATATTGCAGGATTCCTGCGTGTTTCATGACTCAATAAGTTTTCTTGTTTCTCTCTGTTATATGTTTGCTATCTTTCATATATCATTCATGTTTTCCATATATTACATATCTAAATAGCAAGGAAAAAGAATAGTCTCAGGATTTAATCACAGATTACCCTGATCTCAATCCAAGCTATTATAAATGTTTTCTTCAGTTATGGTAATGAAAGTGTAATTCTTAAATGCTACCTTTCACACTATATCATCACAGTGATCTATTGTTTCGGGAATTCAGGTAATGCTCCTAAGTAATAGGTCCCTTTCTCACATCCCAGCTCAGTGAAGAATTCTTAAATGCTCTTTACTGGTTGATTCTCACTTCACCCTCACAATTTACAGTTTGTTTTATGAAATATAAAAAGGCCCTGTAATTCCAGCTGCACTTAAACCAGGATCTCAAGGAAACAACAACCACAGACCCCATTGCCGAATGGATTAATTCATCTACAGAGAACACTTCAAAACTATCAGAATACATCCTCCCAACCAGACACAAAAAACAAACAAACATTTACTTCATAACTAGCCTAAAACTCCATTAAAACAGTGACAAACCTTACAGAGAGAGCCCTCTCTGATTACAGCTAGGCTAGAAGCTGTAGTCCAAAGATTGGTTAGTGGTTACCCCGGCCGTATTCCCTTGGGAGTCATAGGGAACAACCTGGGTGTTAACAGATTCAAAAGTAAGTTCAATGGCAAGTCCTCAGGAGACAGCATCAACTTCCTTTCAGTCATATCATGTGGAGCTTCTGATAGTACAAAGAAATGGAGAACAATTAGAAAGAGTGACAAGAGATGAAGAAAATTTTCAGAGGTGTTTTGGTATTCTGGCAGTCCCGTTTTTAGATGTAGGCACTTCATGGTCTACTCAATTATTCATTAAGTGGCACAAACCAAAGCTGGTAACTTTATTTGTTTCACTTGGATACCAAGCTTCTCAAAAAATCCATGTGCATAAGAGCTTACAATTAGAGGGTAGGATTCCTATCACTGTCAGCCACATATATATGACACCATTTAGACGAGATTCTCTGTTACTGGAAAATGTTAAAAACAAAACGTCTTCTGATTTAGACATTTCATTGGCTTTAAATGAAGCCAATGTACTTGTGGTAACAACAAGAAATTTTACCGAAGTTCCCTTAAGATTGATATCAATAACTGTTGAGGAGGAGGATGTCTCTTTATGCTCTATAAGGCAGGCTGGAGAAACTTATGCTGGATCTCTTTTTGTTGCAATAGCTGATTTGGAACATTATCATGCAGAGCCTGAAGCTGAAAGGGGAAGTATAACAGAATCTTCTCTTTCGTTTTTACTGATGCCAAATGAAGCATACAAACAAATATTTTTAGTGCACCCATCTGTCATGTCTTGAGCACTTGGTGTAGGGACTGTTTGCATTATATGGAAAAGGGATATGGAATCTATGAAGTTATTCTCATAAGAAAAAGCAAGGGATGTTTCTCATTTTCAGCCTAAAGTAACTATTGATTCCTCAATAGTGACAACAACGCAAGTAAAGCTTTCATCTGTAAGAGTGGAGAAACCTCCATTAGTTGCCAGTCTGGAGTGCCCTTCTCATGCTTTATTTGGGGCACCCTTCACACTTGACGCAAATGTTGTGCAGAGGGAGTCAGAGTCTATTTCCTGGAAGACATTGCAGGCCAACGCCCAGAAATTCGAGTTCGAGGCAGAGGTTTCGAGGCTGATGGACATCCTCATCAACTCTATCTACAGCAACAAGGATATCTTCTTGCGAGAACTCATCTCAAATGCCTCTGATGCTTTGGATAAAATTAGATTTATGGCTCTCACAGACAAGAATGTGCTGGGAGAAGGTGACAACACCAGGCTTGACATCAAGATCAAATTGGATAAAGAAAACAAGATATTTTCAATCCAAGATCGTGAGATAGGAATGACTAAGGAGGATCTCATAAAAAATCTGGGGACAATTGTCGAATCTGGAACTTCAGCTTTTCTGGAACAAATGCAAAATGGTGGAGATTTGAACCTTATTGGCCAGTTTGGAGTAGGATTTTATTCAGTCTACCTAGTTGCTGACCATGTGGAAGTTATTAGCAAGAACAATGATGACAAACCGTACATATGGGAATCGAAATCTGATGGAGCTTTTGCGGTATCTGAAGATATAGAGAATGAACCACTTGGACGTGGCACAAAGATCAGATTGCACCTTAAAGATGAAGCCAACGAATATTTAGATGAGACTAAATTAAAAGATCTGGTAAAGAAATATTCTGAATTCATTAATTTCCCCATCTATCACTAAATCATTTTGTTCAAAGATGACTTGTATAGATGGCCAAATGTCATTGATAGAGTCAATGATATTGGCCCATATCTTTTCTTTAGCTTGCAAGTGGCTCCTTCAATGTTAGCTCTTTCTCCAAATTCCTCATTATTTCAATCAACCCTGGTTGACTTCTGAACTTCATTCTTGTGCATAATCTATGCAAGTTTCTTCTTGTCCTCTAGAATTGTTATTTTTTCTTTAAGTTTATTTATCTCTGTGGTCTAAATGAACATGTCCTCCATTGCTTTGACCAATTTGCTTGCCTCATCACTTGGTTGAGCTACTACTATTGTTGAACCTGTTGCTGATGTAGATGTTGTTACAATTGGAAGTGTTGTAGCCAGTGGAGTTGTGGAGGCCAATGAAGCTACCAAGGTTGATGGTACTGCTATAGTGACTGTTGGCATGGTAGTGGCAGTGGTTGTCTCAAGGCTAGCCTGTTTTAGTTGTATGAAGTTGTCCAATTCCTTCTCCATTTCTTTCAAATGTTCATTCAATTGAAGAATGAGGTTCATCATCTCCTCTTGCTGAGTTTGACTTTCAAGGACCTCCTTGGTCTATGGATGCTCTAAATGAGGCAGCTTTAGTTGCTTCTTCAAAGCAACAATATCCTAATTCTTCTTCTTTATCAATTTCTCTACAGCTTTGACATCATTGGATTATACCCAAGCTCAATCACCAAGTCTTCCAATGACTTGATTCTATTATCCTTGGCCTGTGAGGATGCCTTTTCCAGTTTATATTGTGTTGCGATATTATCCAGTGAACTTTGGAATTTGTGCACGGTCATTGCTTTATTTGTCATGGTGGAATAAATCATCTCTCTTGCTTTCTTATGTAATTCGATCAGGTCAATAGGGTGAACATCCCTAGCCAAAACTTCAAATTCAGTTTTCTTGTAGTCAAATGATGATTTGGGCTAGTGGACTGTAGGCTGCATGAAAGTCAGTTGCATCTTCCCAGTCTTAATGTCAAAGGCTAACATTAACCTATTTTGATTGGCAACTGTTTGCTTGAAGTACTAGGCATAAGTCTCAACCTTCAGTGCCTCATTCCTCAACTTAATTTCTTTGTATTTCTCTTTAATATCTTTCTCTTTATCCACAAGCTTGCTAGATGAAGAGACCTCAATGCTAAGCTATTTCACAAGAAGTTGGGTGTTTGAGGTAGAAGGTTGGTGTGTTTCTTCTGAAATTGTTAGGCCTTTATTCCTTCGAACCATTGTTTCAGTGCCAGTGATTTCCATTATGTCAATGGTCTCTTGTTGTTTAGTTATAGGATTAAGCTTGGGCCTCTTCCTGTAACTGATTTCAAATTGGTCATATGTGGTTTCCATTGCTGAGCTAGAAGCTTCTTCTCTGGTTCTTTTTGCATTTCTGTCCTCATTGGTTGAAGTCTACAAAATAGGAGGAATATTCTTCTGTTCTTCTAAGGCTAGAACCTGCAGAAAGGAACTAGTATCAATCTGCTTTTCCACATCTATCATAGTGTTTTCCACATCTACTACAGTATTCTCCACATCTATCAAAGTGTTTTCCAACCATTCTGACTGGTTGGAAATATCTCAATGTCTGGCCTAGGATCATCTATGAAAGGACTCAATTTGAATTTGAGCCTTAGTTTATTAATGACTCCATGAGGGTCATACTGCCACATAAAACTGCTCTTGAAATTCATCTGTTGTAAAATTTTATTTTCCTCTGGTCCAACTTCCCTACTATGAAAAATAAAGGGGCCCAATTGGTTTTTCATTTTAAACTGGGTCTTCTTCCTAGCTAACAAGAAATTAACTTCATCAGAGTTTATGATTTGTATGAAATACTCTAATGCAAATATCCTCATGGGGATGTATTTGGGCAGTTTGTAGGGAGTAAGTTGGAATCCATATATTCTGATTTCTGTGTGGTCCTAGCATAGATACCAGTCTCCCTCTCTACTATTCTTGGCCAACTGTAAAACTCTTTTAATCTCATGATCGATCCTAGGCTGATAGCTACTAGTTAGCATGTTCATAATTGGATGGACAAATGAATTGATGAAGTCTTTATCCGAAAAAATAGTGGAGTATTTTAGATCAACGGTGTCCAATAGATGACACATCTTGGATTTCCTTTGGTGTCTAGCTTTTGGATGTTGACTGGAAATTTGTCAGATTGATAATATAGGAACATGTGAAACAAAACTGAAGAGTATTTGAACACTCTCTCATTTGGTAATATGATAAATTGTTCATGGATTATGTTTGCTATGAACAAATCATAGTTGTAAAGTATAGCATGAGGCTTGTCTGGGCAAAAGATGAAAGGAAAGAAAGAACAACCTCATCCACATGTTCATCAGTGGTGTACCCTAGAATGGAAGAGAGCATGGTTATAATTTTTCTGCCTCTATCAGAAAAAATGGTGGCAGCATATGGAGGACTATCTATTGGAGTATGAGACTCCTCTATGAAGAAAGTATGAAAAATATGAGCCTTCTTAGAAAGGTCTATCTTTATGTAGAGTTCAAGTAAACCTTCAATGGAAAGTGGGGTTTGATTGGGGCCTCACTGGATTTGCAGCATTTCATTTATTGATTCTGCTTTAATAGTGAATAAAACCTGTTGGTCAGGGGTGACTATGGCTCTTTGACTGGGAACATAACAAGCTTGGTAGAAGTGGATGATTTCTAGGAATGGACGTACTTCTAGGAATAAGTACTTGGGTAAATTGGACTCCCATAGGTTAATGTCATCATTCTGGTTCAAAAACTTGTCTTTACTCTCGCAGTGGAGTTTCAGTAGGTAGGCAGGGGAAGTAGTGTCCTTGATTTGAAATTCTCTGTCAACTAATGCAAGGTGGTGAATATCCATGTGAGGGGATCACAGGGGTCTTACATCTAGAGAAGTTTGGGAAGCCATAATTTGGTATATTGAACTGAATTAGTCTTTCTGTGGCTTTCAGAGTGAGGTCAAAAACTATGAAACAGTGGGGAGGGTAATAATAGTCTGTAGGTTTGGGTGCACAATAGGTTTCTCTTCAGTTTAGGAAGTTTTTATTTTTTTTTAAAATCAATTTAATCAATTAAACTTTGATAATTACTATTTATAATTCAAATTTACAGGGCTGTTCTGGTTCTTTCAAGAATACCTGGAATTTGACAGTTTTTGGTGTGCAAACATGGTTTTGTGGTAGCTACAAAGGGTACTAAGGCTTGAACTAGCTATTTACTACTTCAATTTGGTGTATGCAATGTCTTCAGGTGGCAAAAGATGGCTAAATTGGTTGCTTAGAGGTTCAGGGTGTCAGAATTGGTTTAGTAGAGGTTTATAGTAAAAACGAGTAAAAACAACAAATTGGGGCCTTTTCAGCATTTTAACCAATAATGGTTACATTTTCATGCGAGATTTATTGAATGAACTGTGGGTAGTTTTTTGGTTTAGGCAGGGAGGTGGTTTTCGGCGATATCACATCTCTTTTTGGAGGAGGGTAGTATTTTTCATGAGCACGCGATATAACCTGGTGCTGCCACGTAGCCAAACAGCACTTGGCCAAAACCGTGAATCTTGCGTGCTCTTGGGCCGTTAACTGTAGGATGATGAATCCGCACGATATGGTTGTGCACCGTTGGATCTGGGGGTGGGAGATCAGAGGGATATCACGAAGTGAAGTTTCACGGACGGAGTTGGGAAAGTGGTTGGTAGGGCTCAGGGTTTAATTACAATGATTTGCAATTAATTAATGAAATAGTGTCGAGATTTTTAATATAAAAAAATGGTTAATAAAGGTGGGACCATGGGTTATATGGCGGGGTTTTTAACTATACACCAAGGTTTGGTGAGTTAAAAGGGTGTCGGGGAATATTAACGTGGGGGAGTTGAATTATATAATGTATGGGTATAGTAAATAACTTAGGATAAAAGGGGTTTTGTGGGCTTTTTTAAAGGGAAAAGGGGAAATTAATAAGGGGGGAATGTAGTATTTGTAATGGGAATGGGTTTCACACTTAGGGAAAGGGGTTTTGGGAAGGAGGGATGATTTTTAAAGGGTAATGTCTAGGGAAATATGTGAAACCAAGGGAATAAAAGGTCAAAGAAGGGAAAGGATTTCTAAAAGTAATGAAGGGATAATGAGGGGAAATTAACAAATAAGTATGTGGGGGTCTAGTGAAATAAGGGGAAATTAGTAAACTAGCTTTGGTGAATATCCTTTCTTTTTCACAATTCCTTATGCACTTGAAACATAGGGTTGAGCACGTGAACGTGCTTTTGACTTAGCAACCTTGTGCATTTGCAACGTTTCTTCTACCTACCCTTTATTTACCCTAGCATTTTCTCTACATTCAATGGGTGAATTTGAGCTTGCTAACCCTTTATTTCCTTTCCTTTTGATAAGAAAACTATCTAATTCTAACCTTATAACTTCCAATGGTTCAGATTAAACTGATGAGCTCATTATTGTTCTCTACCTAAATACTAATCTTCCAAGTTTAAACCGTTTGGATAGATCCTTATTCTCTATCTATCAACATGAAATTTAAAGCATGAATGAGTCAAGATTAAACTATTTGGCCATCATGGATTGTGGCATTTTTGAAAAGCTGCACACAATCTTATTTTGTAAAGTAAAGTAAAAGGTAATGGCATTTGAATTTGCACACTTTCATGATCTATTTTTATCTCTTTTTGGGGTTCATATTTTTCACTTTTTTTTTAATCTTTTTTATTTCTTTTTTTCCTTTGATTATTCTTTTAGGACATACCCTCTTTATATTTTTTAATTTTTAATATGGAAAACATTTTGCAAGAAGAAAACGTATGTACAATATTACAAGACTAATCATAGCCAATTCAAAATTATGAATCCTATTATTATAACACCCTAACAGTGGCTCCACATGGGGATGGAATTTCCTGGTGAAATGTCAAGAAATTTAAGATCAATAGCCTTTGAAACTTTGACTCTGGGTGCCTTGTAACTACTCCTTTGTGATCTTCTTTAGTCATATATATGATGGTACACCTTTCAAAGATCAGGGCCTTCTCTTCGAGCTTCAACCTCAAACTATTACTATCCAATCCAATCTAAACTTTGCGATGTTATATATAATGAGAAAAGTAAAATAAATTGTTGTTAGTCTATGGATAAGTAACGCTTTAGCATTCTACCATTGACTAGTCCTCCTGGTAGATCTTCTCCATCTAACTGTCTCAAGAAAAATGTATTGTTACCTCTGTAACCATAAATGATGTAAGGGCCTTGCCATAGGAAATCAAATTTGCCATGTTTACCCTTTTCTTCTCTTCTAGAATCCCATTTGAGTACTTTGTCACCTATGTAAAAACCATCACCTTTGGTTTTCTTGTCAAAAATATTTTTTATTTTATCCTGGATCACCTGTGATTTGACATAGAATTCTTCTTTGGTTTATTGCAAGTGTATTTTATAATTTATCCTCCTTTGGATATCATTTGGTTCTACTTGCAACTCTTGAATCATTTTCATCATTGGTACTCCTAAGGAGTATGGAAAAACAACATCCATTCCATATACTAGCTGGTAAGGAGATGTACCAATGGACTTTTTGGTAGTTAGTATGTCTGCCCATAAGGCATTAACCAAATTTTTTTTCTAGGTATTCTTGTTGTCTTCTAACAGATTCTTGATGATATTGACAAGGCTTTTGTTTGAATATTCTCCAAGTCCATTACCTTGAGGGTAATAGGCAGTGGAATGGCCAAGTGTAATGTGATATATGTTACAAACGTCTACCATTTTCTTGGATTTGAAAGAAATTTCATTATCATCAATGAGCTTTTGGAGGCATCCAAATATTGAAAGGATATTGTTCTCAAGGAATGAGATGATGACAGAGTCTATGTCTTGTCTAGAAGGGATGGCTTCTATCCATTTAGTAAAGTAATCAGTGGCTGTCAAAATCCATTTATGTTGGGCTGAGGAGGATGGGTGAATTTCCCCAATGAAGTCTAAACCCCATTGTTGAGAAGAAATTTCTGTGGAGATGGGTTTGAGAGGTAATGGAAAGAGCTTCCTCTTGCCCTCAAATATTTGGCACTTGTGATAGGAGGTCACATATTTCTTGACATCTGCAAAAAGGGTGGGCCAGTAAAAATCTTCCCTTAGAATCTTATCAGCAGTTGTTTTCCAATATAGGTGTCCTCCACAATCTCCTGCATGAAATTCTTGCATAACTTTGTCAGCTTCATCTTTTAATAGACAATTCAATAAATGCTACCATTATCTTTCCAAAATAAAGCATTGTCTATGATACAATATTTCATTGATTTCATTTTCGAAAATCTACTTTTAGTTCTAGATAAACCAAGAGGAGCTTGTAAATTTAGTAAAACAAATATGATATCTACATACGAAGGTGAATCTATGAAAGGTTCACTGATCTATGGAGCCGCCATCTCTTCCTGATCATCTGGGGCACCAATGAAATTTATATATAAGGCCTGACAGTTTGATTCAGCCATGAGTTTAGCTAAACCTTGGCCTTTGATAATTTTTGTAGGCTTTATTTCTACATCATATTCCAAAATAGTGGCAATCCATTTGCCTCTATTTCCTTCAGGCCCATTCTGTGTCAGAATGTCCTTTAGTACTAAATTTGGAAAATAAGCAATGATGTGTGAATACAAGATGTACATTCTCAAATCTTTAATAGCTTTCACTAAAGCAAGTGCTTGTTTTCCCATTATGTTGTACTTTAGTGTAGAATCTCTCAAAGATTTTATGAAAAATGCAATAGGTTGCTCATAACCTTGATCATTCTTTTACAACAAGACTGTTGCAATAGTATGTTCTGAAGCAAAAGAAAAAATTATAAAATATTTTTTGAAATCATCATTGCTTTATTTGTCATGGTGGAATAAATCATCTCTCCTCTGTGCTTATGGAATTCGATTCGGTCAATAGGGTGAACATCCCTAGCCAAAACTTCAAATTCAGTTTCCTGTAGTCAACTGATGATTTGGGTTGCTGGATTGTAGGCTACATGAATGTCATTTGCATCTTCCTAGTCTTAATGTCATAGGCTAACATTAACCTATTTTGATTGGTAGGTGTTTGCCTGAAGTACCGGGCATTAATCTCAGCCTTCAATGCCTCATTCCTCAACTTAATTTCTTTGTATTTCTCTTTAATGTCTTTCTCTTTATCCACAAGCTTGTTGGATGAAGAGACCTCAATGCTAAGTTGTTTTTCAATAATTTTGGTGTTTGAGGTAGAAGGTTGGTGTGTTTCTTCTGAAGCTGTTGGGCCTTTATTCCTTCCAACCATTGTTTTAATGTCAGTGATTTCACTGTGTCAATGGTGTCTTCTTATTCAGTTATAGGATTAAGCTTGGGCCTCTTCCTGTAACTGATTTCAAATTGGTCATCTGTGGTGTCCATTGCTGAGCTAGAACCTTCTTCCCTTGTATATTTTGAATTTCTATCTTCATTGGCTAGAGTCTGCAAAATAGGAGGAATATTCATTTGTTCTTCTAGGGCTGGAACCTATAGGAAGGAAATAGTATCAATTTTCTTTTCCACATCTATCAAAGTGTTTTTCTAGTATTCTCCACATCTATCAAAGTATTTTCCAACCATTATTACTGGTTGGAAAATCTCTCAATGTCTAGCCTAGGATCATGTATGAAATGACTCAATTTGAATTTTAACCTTAGTTTATTTATGACTCCATGAGGTTCATACTGCCACATAAAACTGCGCTTGAAATTCATCTGCTATAAAAGTTTGTTTGCCTCTTTTCCAGCTTCCCTATTATTACAAATAAAGGGGCCCAATTGGCTTTTCATTTTAAATTGTGTCTTCTTCCTAGTTGACAAGAAATTAACTCATCAAATTTTATGATTTGTTTGAAATACTTTAATGCAAATACCCTCATAGGGAGGTATTTGGGCATTTTGTAGGGAGTAAGTTGGCATCCATATATTCTGATTTATGTGTGGTCCTGGTATAGATACCAGTCTCCCACTCTACTGTTCTTTGCCAACTGTAAAACTATTTTAATCTCCTGACTGATCCTGGACTGATAGCTATTGGTTAGCATGTTCAAAACTGGATGGAAAAATGAATCAATGAAGTCTTTATAGGAAAAAATAGTGGAGTATTTTTTTATCAATGGTGTCCAATAGATGATAGATCTTGGATTTCCTTTGGTGTCCAACTTTTGGATGCTGATTGGAAATTAGTCATACTTATAATATAGGAACATGTGAAACAAAACTGAAGAGTATTTGAACATTATCTCATTTGGTAATCCAATAAACTATTCATGGATTTTGTCTACTATGAACTAATCATAGTTGTAAAGTATAGCAAGGGGCTTGTCTGGGAAAAACATAGAAAGGAAAGCAAGAACAACCTCAGCCACATGTTCATCAGTGGTGTACCCTAGAATGGAAGAAAGCATGGTTATAATTTGTCTACCTCTCTCAGAAAAATTGGTGGCAGCATGTGGAGGACTATCTGTTGGAGTATGAGACTCCTCTATGATGAAAGTATGAAAAATTTGAGCCTTCTTTGGAAGGTCTAGCTTTATGTAGAGTTCAAGTAAACCTCCAATGGAAAGTGCAGTCTCATTGGGCCTTGGCTAGATTTGCAACATTTGATTTATTGATTCTGTTGTAATAGTGAATAAAACCTGTTGGTCATGGGTGACTATGGCTCTTTGACTGGGAACATAACAAGCTTGGCAGAAGTGGATGATTTCTGGGAATGGGTGTACTTCGGGAACAAGTACTTGGGAAAATTGGACTCCCATAGGTGAATGTCATCATTCTGGTTCAAAAACTTGTCTTTACTCCAGTTTTGGAGTTTCAGTAGGTAGGCAGGGGAAGCAATGTCCTTAAATTGAAATTCTCTGTCAGCTAATGCAAGGTGGTCAATATTCAAGTGAGGGGTTTGCATGGGTCTTACATTCAGAGAAGTTTAGGAAGCCATAATTTGGTATATTGAACTGAATTAGTTTTTCTATGGCTTTGGGAGTGAGGTCAGAAACTCTGGAATAGTGGGGAGGGTAATAATAGTCTGTAAAAAAGGGGTTTGGGTGCACAATAGCTTTCTCTTCAGTTTAGAATGTTTTTTTTAATTAATTTAATCAATTAACCTTTGAGAATTACTTTTTATAATTCAAATTTACAAGGCCGTTCTATTTCTTTCAAGAATACCTAGAATTTGACGATTTTTGGTGCGTAGACAGGTTATGTGGTAGCTGTAGAGTGTACTGAGGCTTGAACTAGCTATTTGTTGCTTCAATTTGGTGTCCGCATAATCTTCAGGTGGAAAAAGGTGGCTAAATTGATCGCTTAGAGGTTCAGGGTGTCATAATTGGTTTAACAGAAGTTTACAATGAAAACGAGTAAAAAGAACAAATTGGGGCTTTTTCAGCCTATTAACCGATAATAGTTACATTTTGGCACAAGATTTATTGAATGAACAGTGAGCAATTTTTTGGTTTAGGTGGGGAGGTGGTTTTCGGTGATATCGCATCGCTTTTGGGAGGAGGGCGATATTTTTCATGAGCATGCGATATAACCTGGTGCTGCCACGCAGCCAAACAACGCTCAGCCAAAACTATAAATCTCGCATGCTCTCGGGCCTTTAACTGTTGAATGATGAATCCGCGTGATATGGCTATGCACTGTTGGATCTGGGGGTGGGAGATCAGAGGGATATCACATAATGAAGTTGCATGGATGGAATCGGGAAAGTGGTTTGTAGGCCCGAGGTTTAATTACAATGATTTGTAATTAATTAACAAAATAATGTCAGGATTTTTAATATAAGAAAATGGTTAATAAAGGTGGGACCATGGGTTATATGGCAGGGGTTTTAACTATACACCAAGGTTTGGTGAGTTAAAAGGGTTTCGGAGAATATTAATGTGGGGGAGTTGAATTATATAATGTGGGGGTGTAAGCCCCAAGAGTTAGCTCAATCGGTCAAATCAATGCCTCGCCAATGGGAGGTCTCAGGGTCGAATCCCGTAAGCTCTTGGGGTTAGGTCTGTAGTAGGCCGAGGGGTGTTGATGCCCTTCGGGTGGCGTCCACTCTATAGATTTCTCCCCCTGGACGTAGCGGCTACCCACTGACCAGGGTATCCGTGAACCAGGCCCAAAAAAAAAAAAAAAAATGTGGGGGTGTAGTAAATAACTTAGGATAAAAGGGGTTTTGTGGGTTTTTTTAAAGGTAAAAGGGGAAATGAATAAGGGGGAATGTAGTATTTGTAATGGGAATGGGTTTCACACTTAGGGAAAGGGGTTTTGGGAAGGGGGTATAATTTTTTAAAGGTAATGTCTAGGGAAATGTGTGAAACCAAGGGAATAAAAGATCAAAATGAAGGGAAAGGGTTTTTACAAGTAATGAATGGATAATGAGGAGAAATTAGCAAATAAGTATGTGGGGGCCTAGTGAATTGAGGGGAAATTAGTAAACGAGCTTTGGTGAATATCCTTTCTTTTTCACAATTCCTATTGCACATGAAACATAGGATTCAGCATGATGAATGTGCCTTTGACTTAGCAACCTTGTGCATTTGCAAAAATTTTTCTACCTACCCTTTATTTACCCTAACATTTTCTCTTCATTCAATCGGTGCATTTGAGCTTACCAACCCTTTATTTCCTTTTCTTTTGATAAGAAAACTATCTAATTCTAGCCTTATAACTTCCAATGGCTCAGATTAAACTGATAAGCTCATTGTTATTCTCTACCTAACTACTAATCTTCCAAGTTTAAACCGTTTGGCTAGATCTTTATTCTCTATCTATCAACATGAAATTTAAAGCATGAATGAGTCAAGATTAATCTATTTGACCATCATGGATTGTGGCATTTTTGACAAGATGCACATAATATTATTTTGCAAAGTAAAGTAAAAAGTAATGGCATTTTAATTTGCACATTTTCATGATATATCTTTATCTCTTTTTGGGGTTCATGTTTTTCACTTTTTTTTTATCTTTTTTCTTTCTTTTTGTCCTTTGATTATTCTTTTAGGACATACCCTCCTTACATTTTTTAATTTTTAATATGGAAAACATTTTGTGGAAAGCAAAAGTATGTACAATACTATAAGACTAACCATAGAAATTCAAAATTATGAATCCTATTATTATAGGACCCTAATAGTGGCTCCACATGGGGATGATAATTCCTGGTGAAATGTTAAGAACTTTATGATCAGTCGCCTTTGAAACTTTGACTGTGGTTGCCTTGTAACTACTCCTTTGTAATCTACTTTATTCATATATATGATGGTACACCTTTCAGAGCTCAGGGCCTTCTCTTCAAGCTTCAACCTCAAAATATTACCATCCAATCCAATATAAACTTTGCAATGTTATATACAATGATCAAAGTAAAATGAACTATTGTTAGTCTATGGATAAGTAATGCTTCAGCATTCTACCATTGATTGGTCCTCTTGGTAGATCTGTTCCATCTAATTGTCTCTATAAAAATATATTGTTACTTCAGTAACCACAAAAGATGTAAGGGCCTTGCCATAGGAAATCAAATTTACCATGTTTAACCTTTTATTCTCTTCTAGAATCCCATTTGAGTACTTTGTCACCTATGTAAAAAACATTAGCTTTTCTTTTCTTGTCAAAAATCTTTTTGACTTTATCTTGGATCACTTGTGATTTGACATAGACTTCTTATCTAGTTTGTTGCAAGTGTATTGTCTGATTTATCCTCCTTTGGATATCATTTAGTTCTACTTACAACTCTTGAATCATTTTCACCACTGATACTCCTAAGGAGGATGGAAAAACAACATCCATTCCATATACTAGCTGGTAAGGAGATGTACCAATGGACTTTTTTGTAGTTAGTTTGTCTGCCCATAAGGCATTAACCAACTTTTTGTTCTAGGTCTTCTTGTTGTCTTCAGCAGCTTCTTGATAATATTGACAAGGCTTTTCTTTGAAGATTCTACAAGTCCATTACCTTGAGGGTAATAGGCAGTGGAATGGCCAAGGGCATTGTGATATCTATTAGAAAATTCTACCATTTTCTTGGATTTGAAAGCAATTGCATTATCAATAATGAGCTTTTGGGGGCATCCAAATCTTGAAAGGATATTGTTCTCAAGGAATGAGATGATGATAGAGTCTATGGCTTGTCTAGAAGGAATGGCTTCTATCCATTTAGTAAAGTAATCAGTGGCTGTCAAAATCCATTTATGTTGGGCTGAGGAGGATGGGTGAATTTCCCCAATGAAGTCTAAACCCCATTGCTGAAAAGGCATTTCTGGGGAGATGGGTTTGAGAGGTAATGGTAAGATATTCCTTTTGCCCTCATATATTTGGCACTTATGATAGGAGGTAACACATTTCTTGACATCTGCAAAAAGGGTGGGCCAGTAAAACCTGCCCTTAGAATCTTATCAGCAATTGTTTTCCAATATAGGTGTCCTCTACAATCTCCTGCATGAAATTCTTGCATAACTTTGTCAACTTCATGTTTTAATAAAGAATTCAATAAAATGCCACCATTATCTTTCCAAAATAAATAATTATCTATGATACAATATTTCATTGATTTAATTTTCAAAAATCTAATTTTAGTTCTCAATCAACTAGGAGGAGCTTGTAAATTTAGTAAAAAAAATATGATATCTGCATACCAAGGTGAATCTATGAAAGGTTCTGTGGAGTCGCCATCTCTTCCTAATGATCTAGGGCACCAATGAAATTTATATCTAAGGCCTGAAAATTCAATTTAGCCACGAGTTTAGCTAAACCTTGGCCTTTGATAGGTTTTGTAGGCTTTATTTCTACGTCATATTCCAAAATACTGGAAATCCATTTGCCTCTCTTTCCTTCAGGACCATTCTGTGTCAAAATGTCCTTTACTACTGAATTTGGAACATAAGCAATGATGTGTGAATACAAGATGTACACTCTCAAATCTTTAATTGCTTTCACTAAAGCAAGTGATTGTTTTTCCATTATGTTGTACTTTAGTGTAGCGTCTCTCAAAGATTTGCTGAAAAATGCAATAGGCTGCTCATAACCTTGATCATTATTTTGCAACAAGACTGCTGCAATAGTATATTCTGAAGCAAAAGAAAAAATTATAAAATCTTTTTTGAAATCAGGACTTATAAGGAATGGTGTTTTAGTAAGGGATTCTTTGATTGCCTCAAAAGACTATTTAGCCTCTATTGTCCACTTAAGTGCTGAGTCTTTCTTTAACATATTATTTAGTTCTCTGATTAGTTCTGCTAATTTAGAAATGAATCTCCTAAGAAAATTTATTTTGCCTAAAAATCACTATAATTCTTTGATGTTTCTAGGATGAGTGGTATTTAGGATTGCCTCTATTCTAGCTAGATCTATTCTAATTCCATATTTTGATATAATGTGTCCCAATAGTTTATTTTATTCTAGACCAAAGAGTGTCTTTTTGGGATTTAAGGAAATACCAAATTTTCTACATTTAATGAAAACTCTTCTTAGGTGATATAGATGTTCATTATATGATTTGGAAAACATTGTGATGTCATCTTGGTAAACCACTAGAATTCATGGATTTCTTTTGCAAAGGTTATGCCCATTGCTCTTTGGAATGTAGCTCCAGCATTCATTAAACTAAACACCATTTTCAAATACATGAAAGTACCCCAGGGAGTGGTAAATGCAGTCTTTGTTTGATCCTCTGGTTGAACTAAGATTTGGTTGTATCCACAAAATCGATCAAGCAATGAAATTTTGGATGAGCCTACTACCCTCTCAAGAATGTGATCCATTTTTGGGATAGGGTAGTTATCCTTTAATGACACATTATTCAAGTTCCTGAAATGAACACAGAGTCTGATTTCTCCTGTTTTCTTTCTAGTAGTGACCAAATTAGATACCCAATCTGAATATCTAATTGGTGTTATGATTTGGGCACCACACGTCCTTTTTACTTCTTTTTCAATTAATGGCATAAGAACTGGATTAATTCTCCTAAGCTTTTGTTTAAATGGTTTTTGATCTTCTTTGAGGAGTATCTTATGTTGAATAATGATGGTATCATAAGACTTAAGGTCTTCATAACTCCAAGCAAATACATCTTGAAATTCTTTGAACAAACTTATGCATTTCAGCTTTTCATCTGGAGGTAAGGCTTTGGATATTTTGATAAGCTTGGGTTTTTCTTCAGTTCCTATGTTACATTCTTCTATGTCTGCTCTTAAAGGCTCCATTTTTGGTTTCCTATCTACATCATTTGAATCAAATAAATCTTCTAATGGGACTAATCCGTTAGGCAAAAAGTTATTTTTAAGGTTTAAAATCTCATAATCATCATTGATTATTTCTTCTATTTCTACTTTTTCTAAATTGTCTATTTCTAATTTAGTTAATTTAGTCAGTTTATCTATATCTAAAGCATTTATATCTATTTCACTGTGTATGATGTTATCTATTGTACAATCAGTATCTATGTTACAATTTTGAAACTCTCCTTCAACATTCATAAAATCATAGATTTGAGAATCTTCTAAAAAAAAATTCCAATATTTCAAACTGTCAGGTATAATAGGTCTGTGTCATACTTCTGTTGTGTACTTGTGATTGGGCTGAAATGTTAATTTGCAAGTGCTAGCAAAAGTAGCCAAACTGTGAGCTTGCATGTTCTGTTTCCTAGGAATAGTAGCAAAATCAGTTTCAAGAAGATCCTTAATCAGATCTAGGATAGTCTCTGTGTATTGGCTAAGTCTAAGATTATTCATAGAATATTCTCATTTAATTTGTTTTACAATCAATTCTAAATCTCCCCTGATAGAAACTCTCTTGGCTCCAAGTTTTCTTACAATTTGTAGTCCTAATATTAAAGCTTCATACTTTACCATGTTGTTCCTGCATTTAAAGTTTAATCTAAAGGCATGACCTTCATAATGATTATTTTCCATGTTGTGAATCCAAACACCTGCACCTGCTCCTAATCTATTTACAGATCCATCAAAATCTAAATGCCATAGAGACTCATGAAATATGTTTCCACTATTAGGTGCTTTGTATTTTTCTTCTATAGCCGTGATTTCATTTTTGTCATTGGTTGGATTGTACAAAATAAATGAGTCCATATCAGAATGCATGGAGTATATGGGGTAATTCTCTGGTTTTTCTGAACTACTTACCATGTATTTCATCAAGGTTTCTCTGTAAAGTTTTCTTTGCTAACCAAAAATAGATTTGGTGGCATATGACATGTCAAACTGTAGAGATCCCTGCAATTTTTCTCCCCATGAGTGAGATAATAGCATTCCATACTTGGGTGGTATATCAACAACTACTATGTCCATAACAATACTCTTTGTTGGGCACTGGACTAGAGTCACACAAAAATATTTAATCAGGCCAAGGCATTTTACTTGGTTAGAATCAAAGGAAAACAGGTACTTGTATGGTTTGGTGATATCTAAGTTTAGTCTCTCCATGATTGCTTTTATGCATTAAGTTATGATATGCCCCTCAATCTAGCATAGCATTATGTAAGATTTTATCAAGAACATTTAAGCTAATGTAGAATGGAGGGATACCCCCTTGTTGATTCTTTCCATTCACCTCTAGACCAAATAATAACTCAGGTTGATCATCATTCAGGTTTGCAACATCTTCTCCTTCACCTATCTTTAGTGTTTCAGTGATTTATGTTTTGTATGATTCATTTTTCACTAGCTCAGTCAAAGGAACAAATATTTTCAACTTGGTTATCTCAGTCTTTCCATTGAATGGCAATTGAGTTTTCCCTGATTGTATGAGATCTTCCTTAGCAAATGTGGTCTGTGTACCTTTATCTTATTTTTTAGCATTTGTCAATTTAGTTTGTGTTTCAGCAATTTTGTTTTGAATTCTCTTATTTGGGATAATTTGATTAACAATTTCAGTTTGAGTTTCAGCTGAAGTTATATCTACAATTTTTGTGTTGGAAGTCTCCTAAGCTCCTTTAGGGAGAATTTGTAGAACTTTGGTCACAGGAGCTTCTGTTATCTTTTTAGTTTGGGTTTGGATTGATTTCTTAGTGGGAATTTCAGTATTCTTTTTGCTTCTAAGGCTATATTGTTTGTGAACTTCATAGATAGCAGATTCATAACCTTGTTTGTAGTTAAAGGACTCCCCGTATTCTAATTTCAATTGTTGTAACATGTACATTTCCCGTTCTTCCTGAGTAAGAAAAAAAACACCTTCATTTTTAACTCCTAATATATTTATCTGGGTATCCTCCTCTTCTTCATGGTTTTGTGAACCCTTAGCATAGTTTTCCTAGAGGGGTGGTCTAATTTGCTAATCTAGTATAACATTTTTTACAGTGTTAGGATTTTTCCTAAAGTTGGGGTTTCTTATTGGGGGTGTTTGTTGATTTTCCCATTGACATTTTATTTCCATGTTTTCTAATCTATCCATTATCCTTTCTACACTTTTTGCTAAACTATCGATTTTACCATCTGAAGTGGATGGTTCCTCTTTAATGGTAACTCTTTTCTCAATTCTCATCGTAGATTTCTTAGCTAATAAATTGGTTTCTACACTAACAACATTACTTTGTATCTGTTCCAATGTTTCAAGGTTTCTTTCCCTCAATTGGTATGACATATCAGTGTCAAACCCATCAGGAAATTTGATTAGTGCTAAGTCTGGTGGAGGTTTAATATTAGCAGGGATTGCATTATAGATGTTGTTGAACCTAGTACAATAATCTTGAAGAAATTCATTAGGAACTCTTCTAATGTTATCATATTCAGACAATATTTGTAAAGGGTTTTTGTTTCTTTCCCATCTATCAATAAACAATCTATGGAAAGCACCTAAATCAACAATATGATTAGCAGGTAAACCTTTGAACCATTTTTTAACATCCCCTATCAGTGTTTGGGAAAATAGCCTCATTTGGACATCAGACTCATCAATCTCATGCAATTCAAAGTAATCAGTCATTTTATTCACATGTTGTTGGGAATTATGCTAACCTATAACATCAAACAAAAAGATTTCACTTTGATAGTCTTGGGGCATGGCATGTAGTTGGGCTGCTAAAACCAAAGGTGCATATCTGCCTGCCATAGTTGAGATTTTGGTTTGATTGTGGGGCAAAGTAGTAGTGCTTGAAAAAAGATTTGAGATGGTTGTAGATGAACTAGATGGAGTTGAAATGTTTGGTTGGAGAGGAAATTGAGGTATGAATGGTTTAGGGGAATGAACTGTGGTGGGTATTATAGGTGAGGTGGTGGTAAATGAAACTATATTTACAATTTTTGAAGACTCTGTAGAAAGTTCAGAGGCAGCAGTAGGGAGGGAAGCTAATTCAACTGATTACTGAAGATAGGCATCATCTATATGGCTTATCAAGGTTGAGGTTAAAGCTTCTATTTAATCAAAAGTATCCAAAACAAGTTGATCTAAATCAAGATGTATAGGCACCTTTTTTGACTCAATAATTTGAATAAAATTGGGGTCTATTACAATATCATGAATTGAATTTTCATGTTTGGCTCTAAACAAAGAAAGCTCAAATGATAAATCAAACTGAATATCCTCCAAACTTGACAACTCCTTAGGGAGTGAATTTGCTTTAATTAACTAACTACTACTTCCTTGAGTTTCTACCTTTTTTATTTTCTTAAAATTATGTCAGGGTCATCAACTATTGTAGCAGGGTTGGGATCTGGATTTGCCATGGTATAGTGTGTTCTTTTGGGAGCCAGAATTTTAAATTTTTAATTGTAACCTTTTAACAACTCTAAAATAACCTTAAGGTGCAAAAGATGAGATTTAAGATTTCCTCAAAGTTTTGTTACACTAGGGATTGAGTCCTC
This sequence comes from Pinus taeda, assembly GCA_000404065.3. NCBI lineage: Eukaryota > Viridiplantae > Streptophyta > Pinopsida > Pinales > Pinaceae > Pinus > Pinus taeda. Next base: position 30,005 of record APFE031294920.1, read on the forward strand.
AGTATGGTCACCAATATGTTATCGCTCCAAAATTTCTCTAGAGTTCTTGTGAAAGAAATGATAGAGGTAACCACAAACCTACTTTGGAGATTAGGATCTAGCCTTCCTAATGCGCAGAGAGGGCTCTCTCTTTATTTTATTTTTTTTGGTAGATTGGAGCCATCAATTAACAGAAAAACAAGATTACATATGGTACACGTCTTTACAGGAGTAAAAACCAGCAAAGGCAGACCCATTGATGAGAACAAACAACTGGGTCAACAAAACTCAAAACATTGCACACAAAAACCAAAATAGACGCTTCAACCCCTTCTCGGCATATCGCTTATCGCAGTTCCCACAAATCGCCAACACTTTATTCCTGCAAAATGCAATATTTAACCTCCACTGTTCTATCCACTGTTTGATTTGACAGTCCACAGTCCATTGCAACATTGCTAACCTCGGCACATCGCATATCAGAACATTGAGTTTATCTCTGACCAAACTCCTTTACCGAATGCGATTTGTGATTAAATCATCGTCGTCGATCTAGTTCTTGATCCGACAGTTGTCGCATCATCGCAATGGGACCTTGCACACCCCGTAAGTGCTCCCCAGAGCCAAAATAGAAATTGAACCATGGTCTATAAAAGATCAGGTCCGCAAGTAGCCAACACTTGATACCTGCGAAAAGTGGGAGATGACTGCCACCATTCGATCAACCATTTGATTTGACGGTCCATAATCTATCGCAACATCGCCACCTTGGCACATCGCACCTCGCAATATCACGATATCACAACCTGGGCATATCGCAACATCACAATATCACAATATCATAGTATCACAATATTGCAACACTAGGCTTACCGCTAACCCGACTCTAAGACCAAATGTGATTTTCAATTTAATCTCTGTCATTGATCTGGTTCTTGATTTGACGGTTGTCGCAACATCACATTGGGAACTTTCTCTCCACTTAACCACGTCCCAGAGCCGAAAAGATTATGAACCATGGTCCATAAAACTTTGGGTTTGATCTTAGACTTAGCCGCCCACCACTTTAGCACCCAATACCCAATCGATGGTGGATGAACTAAAAACCAACGGTCTACAGCCATTCAACTTGCACGCGGGTTATATATAGTTGAACCCCCATCATGACAATTAAAGTCATCATTTGGAATAAATATCAACAGTCAGGATTAACTGCAGCACTTCAACCATGCTCAAGGCCTTCCGCCCTCTCCTAGTCCCACTAATATTTACCACCAAAAATGTTCTTTGATCTTACATGATCTAACTCCTCATATGCATCGATCTTTTCGTCGCTTAGTCCTTCTCTTCAATATGGGTTTATATCATTCCTTCAACTCCTGCTAGTCTTCCTCCTGCTCATTATTCATGGTTTGGAGATATGCCATGTCTTTGGTTGCCTGTTGTTGACAATCATCACACAGTTTACCAGAGGGTAAAGACTCCCTGTCGTACTAAATATAGCTTTCCTTACATAGCACCCCTTCATTTTCCAAATGATCAGCTAACATATTGGCTTTTCTTCTCACATGAACAAATCTGACTATTCTTAGGATTCACAAGTGGGAATGAATACGCTGAAAGACCTACGAGAGCCTCCAGTGTTTTGACACTTTTCCAGGGGCTGTTCCATTACACATTTTCTTGGATGCATTAATAACCAATTTAGAGTCAACTTCAATAATGGAATTATGTAAATTTGACTCCATCAGGATTTCTAGGCACTTCTTTAAGGCCATGAGCTCTGACATGTTATTAGTCGCATTCCCCAAATGACTATGAAAGGTATCCTTTATGTGCCCCTGCTCATTTCTTATGACACTGCCAAATCCAGCTATCCCTGGGTTGCCCTTAGAGGCTCCCTCTATATTGATTTTCCAAAAACCATGAGGAGGAGGCTGCCAGATATCTCTAAAGCAGTTGTTATTCTCACACCCTTGACAGTGCCTTGGGGAACCAGAGAATGGAGACCTAACTGCAGTAGTATGCGAGCATCCTGGGGCGAAGGAGGGTCCTTAGGAATTTTCCGCATAAGGGATCCTACTGTATCTTTGAGCTGTCATAGAATTTGGACAATGATGTTTTTGGGTCAAGCCCATTTTGTTCTTGAAAATCTTGTTGTTGCGTTCTTTCCAGACATCCCAGATGATAAAGCCTGGAACCAGAGTCCAAGCCTTGTTAACGATTTCATTACCTGAGAAGTCTTTCCTCCAATTCTTCAAAGTATTGGTGATGTTAAGTCTGTCCCTATCAGTTTTCCTGAAGATCGATGTTGCCCAATCCCATAGGGTAGAGGTGAAGGGGCAGAGGTTTAGTAAATGTTCCATCATTTCCTCCTATAGGCCACAATCCTTTTCAAAAGATTCTCCCATGTGAGAATTTTCTTTTAGTGAACTAACCACATAAACAACTTGATTTTCATCCATTGCAAGTTCTGTCAGAGGTCATTCCAAACTTGATCAGGGTTTGGATAATTGAAACCTAGGGCCATGCGATTGGATTCTTTGAGGTTGAAGGTGCCTTCGGTGTTTTGACCCCATCTCAGTTGGTCAGATGAGAATGACACCAAAATCTTCCTCTACTCCAAGTTAAGAACAAGACACTCCACCTGGGCCTTCAAAGGACTTTCTTCACTATAACCAAGATCCTTCCACACTCTCCATTTACCATTATTCCTTGCCTGATCCCAGAAGTCACTTACCAAAAGTAAACCTTTATTGTCAGTGTCATTTTTGAGAGAAGTTAGTCCTTCCCTAAATAGATTTGGTTCCTACTGCCAGTTGTCCTCCCAAAATTGTGCAAGGTTCACATCTTGGATCTCCCAGAAACTATGCTTCTAGACAATGGCTCTATTCTCCCAAGCAAGGTTCCAAATGTGGGATCCCTTGATGATCCCATACATTCAGATATGATCCCTCTCCTGCCATTTATTTGCATATTTTTTCTTCCAATTTTTGGCCCAAGGGGTAGCCGATTCCTTGAGCCACCTCCACCAAAGTTTGGCTCCCGAGACTCTGCTGAGGATTTCAAGGTCATGCAACCCCAAACCGCCATGGGTCTTAGGTTTATAGAGCTTGTCCCAAGCTACCAAAGCCCAATTTTTTTTCTCTTCCCCATTGCACCTAAGAAAATCTCGTTGAATACTCTTGATTTGTTGCATAACACCTTTAGGAGCAGGAAGAGTTGAAAACATGAAAATGAGTATAGCCTGCAGGACAACCTTAGTAAGCATAAGACGCCCCACCATATTCAAAGACCTACATGTCCATTTCCTGACTTTTTCCTAAAGTTTATTAGTTACCGGCTCACACACTCCTTTGCTTAGAGGTTTGTCAATAAGAGGCATTCCAAGGTACTTAGAGGGTAACTGATCCCTTTAAAAGCCAAGAATTCTGGTAAGCTTACTTTAAATAGCAATGTCAGTGTTAAAAAATAACACCTTTGATTTGTCAAGGATTACCTCTGTACCAACGGCCAATGCAAAGTCGTTCATTATTTCTTTGAAGGCTCCGGCTTCCTTCACCGTAGGAATTCCCTGCAACATTGTTTCATCCACAAATTGTTGATGAGTAGAAGCAGCACCATCCAGAGTAAGTTTCAAACCCTAGATTTTCCCTTCAGAATTTACCCTATTGATTGCGCTGCCAAGCCCTTCCATCATGAGAACAAAGAGGAAGGGGGAGAGCATATACCCTTGTCTGAGACCCCTAGAAGGCATAAAAGTTCTAGAGGGAGAGCCATTAAGAAGAATGGAGAAGTTGGTCGTGGATGTTGGGTTATGTTATATTCTTTCCACGACTAACCTATGTAGTGAACCGGGGGGTTAGAGGGGGGGCG
>APFE031294923.1:31989-66568 GCA_000404065.3 Pinus taeda
ATAAATCTTTGGCACATTTCGAACCAATAAGTGTGGTTCATTATGAAGACCAAATCAAGACCATGACAAAAGCTTGAATAACTTAAATAGAGAGAGCAATGTAGAACCCATAATTTCAAGTAATTGCTATATTTGAACAATAATATTTATATTGCGATATTAATTTATTAATATATTAAAAACAAATATTATTAAGTAAAGGCTATATTAAACGGAAAATAATAATTAACAATTATGAGAGTACGTTTATAAACTATTAAAACCCAAATATTAAATAAGTAATAGTTATATTAAACATTAGTTTTTTAAAAATAATATTTAAATTAATTTATTAAAATTAAAATATTATTAAAAAAATAACAAAATCAAAAAATCAAAGTCAAATCCCAACAAGGAGGCAGTCAAAAATTATAAAAAAGAGTCAATACCTTAAATCATGGACATCATTTAATAAATAAAAATAATTAATGGAAATAAAAATAAACTAAATTTATAAAATAATAATAGAAAACAAATAAAATAAAACAAAAATATAGACATAATCAAAAGAAATATATATAACTAAATTATAAATAAAAAATAAAAATGAATATATATATATATATTATATATATATATAATATAAATATATATATATAAAAACAGGTTCACCTAAAATAGAGGTTTGAGCCTATTAAATAAAATAAACAAAAATACTAAAAGGAGTTAAGAATGAATAGGATGATAAAATACTTAAAAAATGACGAAGGATCAAAAAAAATAAACTCTAATGAAGAATAAATTAACAATAAATACTATAAAAAAGATATCAATACCTACATAGATAAACAAATAAACAAAATAAATCCCAAAAAGAAACATAAAAAACTAGGAGGACATGACAAGGACCCAACTTCTATTAATATTCCAACCATCGTCTCTATTCAAATTATTGGGTCTTTTTTCAATTTCTAGGGTCTCCCTCAATCTACGATGACGGAAATGACTAACCCTAGCAACGACTTGGGCCTACTCAATGTAGATGTGATGCTTAAATTTATTTGGATGCTCTACCAAAGTAGAGGAACAGGGCCTGTCATGCTTGATGTCAGCAGCATGCTCACAAATCCTTTGATTAATCGAGCGACCAATCTCACCAATGTAGGGAGTCCCACAAGAGCATGGGATAACATAAACACCCTTCATATTCTTGGAGTCCACTGGGTCTTTTACAGATCTAAGGGAGCTTCGAATGGTATTTAAAGGCCTAAAGGTTGAAGCCACCTTATGCTTCCTCAGGGTCCTCGCAATCTTGTCAGTGGTCCCTTGGATAAAAGGAAGATGAACACCAGAAAATCTATCCTTGTTATCTTTCTTAGCACTAGGACCTTTTTAGCTCTGAGGAAAGTCTTAGTACATTGGTGTCTACTATACCCATTATTAAAAAAAAAAAAACCTTAGGAGATGTGATTGTTGAATTGAGGCTTCTGTGATCCATATTAAGTTTATGAGAGATTTTTCAGCGTAAATCACAAGATATTTCATTTGTTGACGCGTTTCGAACCAGCCAGTGTGGTTCATCGTCAACTTGTCCTTACGATGAACCACACTGATTGGTTCGAAACGCGTCGACAAATGAAATATCTGGTGATTTACGCCGAAAAATCTCTCATAAACTTAGGAGATGTGTTTTCTCTTCATTGAAATGGTTGTCATAAGAAACCCTTAAAGCTCTAGTCGCTAAGGTCATTATGGATCACAAAAGCTTGAATACAGAATGACTTATTATTATATTGAAACATATTTTAATAAATTTAATTATAAAAAAAATTATATGTATTAATAAAAAGTAAACACTACATTTCTTAATTTGCATTAACAATACATATTTTATAATTGTTTATTTTTGCATTTATTTTTTTTATTAGTTTAAAGCTAAGTGGATACTATCTATTATGTAGTCCTTGTTTTAATTTGGAACCATAATAATGTAACATTAGTTTTATTATAAATTACAATGGAAGTTTTAATAACAAAACTATTCCAATCAAATTCTATTTAAAAAAATAAACAAGTCAAACAAATAAAATATTAGTTTTATAATTAATATTAATCATATAATATAATAAGTAAGTAGTAGTTATTATTATTGTGAGATTATTTTTCTTAATATTATGATATATGGATTTTAAAATGATTACAAATAAATATGTATTTCTCTCAATTCGGGATCTATTAAGTGTTTTGGGGTCAAATTTTTTAAGATATAATTTTCTTTTTTATATATTTGGATGCATTATGAATTTAGATGTAGCTATATAAATCCCTTGTATTATATACAATTTTCACATTTCTATATTTAAAAAATATTTTTATTTTTTATTTATTAGAATTTTGATAATAATCATCATTACATATAACTTAAGAAATGAGTTTATTGTAAGTATTAACTTTTTAATATGTTTATTAACTAAATTTAAACATGTAATGTTGAAATATTATGGTTCTTAATATGAATCATTATTACTTTAGTTCATATGATAGTATGAATTTATAATTATTTCATATATATAGATATATATTACACTTTTATATGTAGAAATTTTTATTTTTAATTCTATTAAAGACTTTGCAATACATATGGTTACATGATCTGTAAATTGTCAAAGATATTTCACTTGATAGTTTGTCACAGTGGATCTGAGAAAACTATAATTTATAATCTGAAATTTACACTATTAGGATTTTATTTCTCTTTATATTTTTGGATCTATAGATTATTGTTAATTGTGTATGCATGCAAATTAAAATTATGCAGAAAGTAGAGAACAACGAAATAAAACCATGATTTGACATATTATATATCTTGTGAAACCCTTTCAAGAGAAAACTTAGTTGGAAGGTGGGTTGCCCTACTCTTTTTCTTTGACTAAAAAATGGTTGTTAGTACAAAGAAATATGGCATGTGGCCCGTGGGCTATTACAATGCACAAATCCTCTCTATTTGCTCCATCTCATATCCCTCTTAGCTATTTTTTCTCATCAATGGAACAGATACACTTGAAAAGAACGAAACCCCTTTTCCTCCTAGTGGCCTAGTTATAACACAACTCGATAGCCTACTAGTGGTTAGGTTTGACTACCTCAACTATTAATAGAGTTACAATATATATTCTTCTAGAGTCTTCTTCATCATAATCACATAGTTATCTCATTTTCCATGAATAATGAGGGCTGGTGTGGCATCTTCTTGAATTATGGGGGTGAAAATAGAAAGGTCAACTTCTGAGTGCAATAACTTTTGCATATGGACTCTGATTGGGGTGATTCTTATGTCATTGGAAAGGCATTTGCATGTAAAATACGAAAAAATGGTGTAGTGCTATAGCGGAAAATTTTTAACCCCCCTAAAAATGTTGTTTTATGCCTCAAAATGTTATTGGAAGGTTTCGGACCCCAATTTTCCAAAATGGATCTTGTTGGTAAAAATTGTCCAGTGAGCTAATTCCTCCTCTTTTTCCACTTTGAAAGCATCAAAATGGATGACAAACAATATAATGATCCAATCTGGATCATTATATATATATATACTATATATATAATATATAATTAATATAATATATATATTATATATATATATATATATATAATATATATATATATATATATGGTAGTTTCTTTAAATATGCATATTATACATTTTGTTACAAAGAAATTGTCTTTAATTTGGATATTTTCTATTACTAAAAAAATTTGCAATATAAGAAATTGAACTGAGGTGTCTTATTATTTTTATTATTTATTTAATTTGTAATTGAAAAATGCTTATTTTTATTTTATATCTAATACTTCATTGCTATAACATCTCCCCCATAATGTATGCAATGTGAATAAAGTCGACATTACTTTATTTTTTAAGATCTTACTCATTAATCTAACACTCCACTATAGCATTTCCCGCATACTCGGCTCTAGAGCACCTCTCAACACAACTATTTTCTAACACTATTGTGAAATAATTTGCAAGGAATAAATAACTTTATATCATTTGTGTTTAACTTTTATTTTTTATTGTTTTCTTCTTCTCCTCCTTCTTCTTTGATGTGGATGAATATTTAATCAATATATAAATAATTTCATTGATTATTTTGTTTTTGTTTTTCAAAAACATAATATTAACATTACCATCACTTCATTTAATGATTTGAAATGGATATACAACAAACATTGAATATTTAATGGCTTTGAGCAAGTCAACACACTTGGATAAATCATAATCTCTTGGGTATAGAAGTGATGCTCATGGCCAAAGAAGATGATAATGAGATAGGAGGATGTGATTACAGTGTAAAGGGCTCCATGCTAGATTAATCCACCACCACTCGCCTCTAAAGTGTCATGCTACCATTTTTTTTAATGGTAATGAAAATTTATGGAGAATCCGTAACTTTGAAATATCAGCTACCACTATTATACCAGATACAACTTTTTCGTAAATGTCACTAACAAGTCAGTTACAACATGTATCCAGAAACTTCAACCCATGCAGCTGGGGAGACAAATTATTCACTAAATCGCTCGAGCTAAGATCCTTCGACATCATGCTACCATTTTAAGCACTTATAAGAAAAGATAAATTAAAGGAACTCTAATTGGAACATTGCTAGTAAAATATAAAAGAGAGGAAGAACATTGTAGATGGGGCAATAAAGAGACAAAGATATTTGGCCTTACGACTATGCCTTGCAAAGCCAACACTTCTTATCAACCTAATCACATGGATTGGCAAGGGGTTCTTTGGCATAGAAGAGAAGGAATATCATATGATATAATTGTAAATCATTTAGAGGCCTAAACTTTGTTGTAATTATGCAATTGCTAAGAAATAAAAAATAAGAATACCCATTCAATATTGAAGTTTCTCCTTCAAATTTCTCTAGGGTAATCTTATATGTTTTAAACCTTTACAATAAAACATGCATGTCGATTCTTTATAATAAAAAAAATGGAATAACAATAATATACACACATAGTACCAAGAGATTTACCGTGGGAACTCTTAGCTAGGAAAATTAGTAAACCTTAAAGCCACACTTTTGTTTCTCATTGTATTGACTTCAACATTTACAATATAATATATAGGGTTTTGCAACATCCAAACCCCTAATATGTTAACCTTGGAGTACATTACAACATTAATTTCATAATTGAAATTAGACTACAATGGGTAAAAAATCATTGACCAACAAAATACCAAAAATGAAAGAAAAAAAGAAAAGAAAAAAGAGAGGATTAAAACTGACCCAAAAATAATTTTCAAGGATTGGGGTCACCCCTACAACCACCACCCACTAGCACACATAGTGAAACATATAGCACATGCAATTGAACATGCAAATAATATAACACTTCCAACAAATCTCTATGTCCAATATGTCTGATTGTTGTGTAATTGTGGATTTATGCATGTGTTTTTTCATTTTAATGGCAATTATCTCAAGCACCCACAAATTCGATACCTAGTTGATCCTATACATCACTATATTCGAACGGATTGAATTTATGGTTTATATCCACAACAATATTCCTTTGCTTCATTTATTGGTTGGTATCCATGGCCTAATTGTCAATTTCATTAAGTCATTAGTGTGTGGTTGATTGTGCTTGCTCTTTCATAAAATGCAATTTAAAGACCACATGCTTGTAATCTGTGTAAATAATTATCCATCACCGAAAAATACTTTTTCTCCTTTATATAAAATGAATGAAACCACTTACTCTACCATCAATGGGATCTCTTTTGATATTACATAACCAATACACATTCAAAAAGTTCCCCTCAAGCTTTTTCTTTCTATTAATGATTACCCATAGAGTGTTGTGTCTTATTAGAAGTTACAAACCATTATGCATACTACCAACTTGTTCAAATTTCACATGCATTGATATTTCTACAAGTATCCACGTATTGGTATATGAAATTATATGTATATGTTATCCCATGGCTATAGTGCTAGCAATGATGAGAAGTGATGTGTTTCATCTTGTTTATTTCTTGATTATATAATGAGGGTAGAAGGGTTGATAAAAGTGTTGGCAAGGAGGAATCAACTCATAGGACCATTTTTATCGACAAGACCCAGTTTGGAATGTTGGGGTCTAAAACTGTTTGGGTGTAGTTCGAGGCATCAAATGACATTTTTTTTGGGGTAAAACTTTGTCGCCTAAGTTCACATCTTTATGTCTGTTCTACACACAATCCTTTCAGACAACGAAAAAATTGCCCCAATCGAAGTCCGTATGCAAAATTTATGCCGCTTTGGAGTTGACCTTCTAGTTTTGACCACCATAATTTAAGAGGATGCCACATTAGCCACCATTGTTCATGGAAAAGGGGCTAGCCATGTGATCATGATGAAGAAGACTCTAGAAGGGTCAATATTGTAACTCTAATTAAGAGTTGAATCAATCATATCTAACCACTATGTGACAACCCCAGGCTAATTCCCTTTCATTGTATATATTTAATATACTTTGATTTTAATTAAAATGCATGAGAATTGGGACACATATTCTAGAGTTTGAGGAAGGAGATTGCTTTGGATTAGAAGGAAGATTGAATATTTATAACACCCACAAAATGTTGGTAGGTGTGTGATTAAACGGACTGGTTGTCCCATTAATCTAGTTGAAGAAGAAGGACAAGGAGGCATTCTTGCCTTGGAAAAATCCATAAGGAAGAGGAGACAAAAATTCAAGACTGATGGGCTACATTAGCAGGAGGGATAACTTGAAGTCAACCAACTAGGATGTGGAAGGGAAAGCTAGCACAATGACTTCCCCACAACCACACAAACTCAGAGAACCATCATGACTGAGAATTAAAGGGGGAAACATAGAATGTACACCCACTCAACTAAGAAAAGTTGCAATTGCATGATAGGGATGATGGCCACAGACTCGACAAAAGGAAGTACGAGCATTTGCAAAGGGCATTATCGACCATCACACTCTCATGCATGGGGAGGCTAATTCAGAAACAAAGAACAAAGAAGAGAAATGTTGAAGGAAAACAAGAGGGGAGATGATTGTACAAAAGAGGAAGGAGATATGTAGCATAGGAAGGAAAAAGGAGACGAATATTTATACCGCTATCAGAACATAGGGATTAGAGCCATCCTTCGGTTGAGTATTAGGAGGTGGAAGAATAACTCTCAGGTGAGGACAATAGTCTCTGGAATCCCTGTAATACTGGAGGGTTGAGATGGTTCTCTTTGGATTCTCTTGATAACTTGGGTGGACTCATGTTCTGTAGATTTCTTACAAGGAGAGTTCTTTAGTCCCCTTTTGCTTGTTTTCTAGTTTATACAGTGGGCTTTGGATTCCCAAGATTGGGTGGAACCACCATGTGAAAGAATTCGTTGAGGGTGGAGGTGATAAACCTTTGGGTTCCCTCATTTAGTTTTGGATGGAGGTGAGCCTCTAGATTCCCTACTTTGACCTGTAATGGTAGAGCCACATTTTCTTATTAATGTATTTTAATGGTGGAGGTGGTGGACCTCTGGATTCCTGTAACAACCCCTAGTTGATTTTCCATGTAAATAAAATAAGACCAAGGTCATGGGACACATATTCCAAGTTGAATGGTGGGAAAAACATTATAGTGGGCATCACTTGTGATTAATTAATGGCTATGGAAATTGGCAAAGATATTAGAAAAGACAAAGAGGCAATAAATGACATTTAATTATGAACATAAAGGAAAATAGGATAAAAGAAAGGTGAAGAGACACAAATTTGCATGCAAGTGAAGCTAGAGGGAAAATGAAGAAAAATGAGACCTCAAAGATAAAAAGGCATCAAAGAAATAGTTCACAACTTTTGTTAGTTCAGTTTTGGTTCTCTCCTTCGACACTCTCATTCTCTCATACTCTTGTACACTTAGAGAATTCTTGGAGCACTCTAGCATTCACTTGGATTAGAGAAAGAAAGCAAAGGAAAGAAAGAGAGCACAAGGGGGACAATTGGATCAACAATTACAACAATGATACTTTGCAGATAACAAGTTGCATGTATGATCTCCTTGTTGGTTTTTGGATGCATGGTATATGTATGTGATTCTTTGGTTATGTGTTTTCATTAGCATGGAGATTTGACTGGATTGACAGTAGCTTCAATCTTTCCTTGCCATTTCCTAGATAACCATGATGTTTTGGGTTTCCCACTTGTTTTTCTAATTGGTTCTAAGGTTCCCTAAGGTTGTGGGTTGGAACAAACACTTTGGAGCCCTGAAACAACTTGGGTTGAATTACTAGTTCTTGGAGCCTGCAAGTTGGGACAAACCTTTGGAGCCTTGTGGGTTGAGTTACTAGTCCCTAGAGCCGCGAGTTGGAACAAATTCTTTAGAGCCCTGATTTAGCTGTGGGTTGAGTGATTAGTTCCTGGAGCCCTGGAAAGCTTGGGTAGAGACCAATCTGGTTGATGTTAGTGATTTATGGACCATATAAGTGAGATCATTATGGTTGATGGTTGAGGTGGTTTGGCCACTAGAAGCCCTGGTTGGTTTTGTTTTGGTTTAACCCTTATGATCCCACATTCATGCTTGGAATATGGTGTGAGGGTGATTGGCTAAAAGTGAGATTTGGTTTAGCCCAATCTATGGTTGGGTGGTATGTGGAAGTCCCTAACTTGGTTGGCATTTTCATATGTTAATAAGAGCTATTTTCCTATTGTGATCTATGAGCACTTGTACTGGTTGTTATCATGTTAACATTATGGTTGATTTGTTATGGTCTCTATTTTGGTTATATGTTGGTTATATACGTGGTTATATGATGTGCTCTAGTCATGACTATTGTTCATGATTTGTTAAGTTATTGGATGGTTGATGAATGCATGGACTAACAAGTGTTGTTGCAACTAGTTAGAGAGGGCTTGGAGCCTTCTTGGTGATTCTTAGATGAAATTCAGAAGTTTATGATTAGATATGCATTCATGATCTATATCTTTCGTGTTTACCATGTGTTCGATGAAATGTCTGTTGTGTTATAAGTATGTTATGGTCAAGATCTTTTTCAAGTTTGAATGTTTGGCATTGTTGTCATCTTAATCATGATTCTAGAAAGTTATAGGTGGTTCTAGGAAGTGGTCTGGAGGATTTCCTAAAAAAATGGCATAAATCTCACAATTGCATGCATTGAATTGAGGAAATTGGGTCATAACCACATGCAGGCAATCTTGTGAGTGCAGTTATAGCCTCCAAATCACATGCATGTAGGCTTGTGGGTACGGTTGGAGGGTAAATTGTGTGAAAAAAAGTTCCAACTCAAGTATGGTTTGCAAGTTCCTAAGTGGTATGTAGTTCCTGAGGGATGCCAATTTGTTGTTGGTTGTCATCCCCACTTCCATAACTAGAACTTGGAGGTCTGGTCATATCATAGTGACACTCAACTCATGTTTACCCTAGAGAGTTTGTAAAAGTGGGTACATGTGGGAGCATTGAATGCACCTGTTACTAACTAGCCACTCATTTTGTGAGGTGTGAGTGAGAAATGCTTAAGAGGTTCCGACTTTGAAGATAAAGTTATAGGCCGACCGACTGGTCAAATGTACAACCATGTTTCCTTCAAGTTGCTTGACCTTTATTTCCAAATCTAAAGATTTCTTCCAATAGGTTTTCTCAACATGTCCCGCCTTTACACAATAGTGGTAGGTTTTCTTCTTTCAAATCTTCTTGGTGGACGTCGAATCACTAGTCTTCCCTTTATCTTTCTGGTTGAGACATTCTTATACGTTTCCAAGGGTATTGAGATGACTTTTGTCCTAGTAACTCTTCTTAGTTTTTCCCTTAAGCAAGTGAGCTTGATGTTTACCACCGAGATTCTTTTCATCAAGCAACCTTCGTTGATATTTGATCAACAAATCATAGAGAGTATCAAAGGTGTAATCTTTATCATCTTCCTTGCATGACCTACAATCTGTATGAAAAGTGGAACATAACACATTATAAGGTGTCATTAGATTCATTGGGACTAGTTTAATGAGATTTCTATCTTTCTTCAGAATTTATTTTTCCACATTTTCCCAATTTCACCTGTAGCTCTTTAACACGATTTAAATAATCCTCAATCCTTTCAAATGAATGGGGATCAAGCGAGATCGACTCTTTCTCTATCTATAAAATTTGGCTTTGATAAACTTTGTCAAATAAGGACTTCAACGTTTTCTAGACATAATGAGGATAGTTGATCCCACACATATGAAAGTGAATCTCTCAAGAAATGTAAGTCGTAATGACCCCAATGGCCTCATTATTCTTTCTATCAATGAAAAACTTCGCTTGGTCATTCTTCACATTTGGAATTGTGGCCTTGGTGTACTGTTAGAGCCTTATGATTTTCAACGAAGTCTCCATATCTTATTCCAAATAGAATAATTAAGCCCATTTAGAATAACAAGATCAATCTTGGAAGCCATCTTCAAACATTTTACTAAATCTATTATTCTTAGGGTTACACCCTCCTTCCCAACAGTGATAAGAGCATTGTATCTTATGGCATCCGCATTACCCCCCTTATCCAACTTCTCATGAAGCACTCCTACAACTTCATGCCATTGAGCGTACAAAAACCATCAATAAAAGCATTGTACGTGACCACAATGGGGCATTTGATTTCGTCAAGCATTTCATACAAGAGCTTCGTGACCTCCCCCAACTTGCCTTTCTTCACCATCAATAAGTACTTTGTATCCAACAACACCAAGGCATATGATTTTTGTCATACATTTCATGGAAGAGTTTCCTAGACTCATCAAGCTTGCCTTAAAATTTTATCAATAAACATTGTATGTAACAACATTAGGGCAAATATTTTTGTTGGGAATTTCATAGAAGAACTTCTTAGATTCATCCAAATTTTCTTCCTCACATAAACTATTAATAAGTACATATAAACCATCATTAAGTACATCATTTGTGAAAGCATTGGGAGATAACTTTCTTACATCATATGTGAATGCATTGGGATATAGCCTTCTTGTATATGCCCTCATCCAACTTGATTTCTCTGTAAAGCCATCAATTAGAGTAGTGAATGTAATAAAATTGAAGTTATGCCATTTTCTTATAATATTACACAATAGTTTCTTGGCTTCTCAGATATTACTTTCTTTGCATAGTCAATCTATGAGGGTGGTAAATTAATGGTGTTGGGCTCATGGCACTTTTGTAGCATAATATCGATCAACCTGAATGCCTTATGGTTTTCCTTGTTTTGCAAGCCCATCTATTAGCATATTATATCGAACAAAATTAGGAGTGTTTGCTCACAATTTGATTGAAAAGTTTGACGACATCCTCAATCCTGCATGTTGTTTCCCCTAAGACAGTTCCTAGATGTGAGGGAACCAATGCCTCAGACATCTCAAGATTGATGAAAATTGTTAAAATAAGTAGCATGGGGGACAATCCATGAATTATGTAATGAATTATCTAATTCAAGAAACCTAGCCTTAGAACCAAAATGGCTAGAAACAATGAGTGTTGCAGAGGCCTTAAATTAAATATGTGGTGTAGAAGAAAGTAAAGGAGGCAAGTTTCCAGCTCAGGTAATTAAGAATGTGGGCCTCAACTCTATAGAGAGGATAGTGAACATAAAAGGAAAGTGTGAAAGGGTTTCAAATTTAAATTACATGAATACAGAAAATAAATTCATGAATTCAAATTGAAACACCCTGTTGCTGAATCATACACCATTCCAAAGAGGCAAAAACATAAATGAAATCACACGAATAGAAAATAAAACAATGCTTGCAACCATACCCATTGCTAGAATCACATTGACTTCTATCACTGATTTAAGAATAGATTTCTTCATTACAATGTCTTAATGAAAAACCCAAACTCGTCTTTGAACCTCCTCCATAAATTTTTTCCAAACTTTTATTTATGGCTTAAGCTTAATTGTCAAAATTAGTTACAAAACTAACTTCGTTGACATTTTCAAAATTGTTAGGTTTTTTTTTTTTTTTTTTAATAACAATAAGAATTATAAAAATACAATGTTTAATATATATATATATATATAAAAATAAAGTGAAGCTCCTCTTACAAAAAGAACTCTGGACTCCCTTTATGAATTCGATCTTGAGATACGATACATTGTACAAATAATAAAGGCAGATGAGGGCCACATATAAACCGGTTATGGTTTTAGAAAGCAAGAAACCACTCTCGGGGTCACTTATAGTGGTTTTGGAAAATTGGGGAGAGTGGCCCCGGGATCAATCTTGGCCATTGATCTGTAGATAAGTGGTTTGCCCAAACTTCTTTCAGGGGCTCTCCTTTGCATAAGCTCCGTGCAATTTATGCCACCGAGATTCCGTTGGATCTGGGCATAGTTGCAGACCGTCAATTGTTTCTACACTTGCTTTGTAATAATACTTATGCTTCAGAGCTCGAATACTGGTAAGATTTAATTCAACAGATGCATGATCTAGTTTTGTATAGGGTCCCAGAAGTTTAAGCCCAGAAGTTTAAGAATAACACCAAATCAAACATATATAACACATCAACGCAGCTAAAAATGGCTCAAACAATTTGCTGGAAACCATGAGACAATTAGAATATGAAAACAATACTGTTACAAACTCCGGACTTCTGGTTCGTAAAAAGCTTTATCCAACATCTGAAATTTTCCATATGAGGTTTTAGCAAATATTGATTGATATGGTGGATATTTTTCCTTAGCCACGTGGACCTGATTAATATCCTCAATAAAAACAAGTTCTTCGTGACCATAAGAGTACAGTGAGCCAAAATTAGAATACAGCTTCGGTTCATCATCACAAATTAACTTTATTATAGCAAGAGCTGAGTCCAACAAACTAGTCAACTCAAAAAAAAGGAGGACTTTGCACTGATTTAATGCCAGATTTCCGGCAGAAATGAGTCATCCATAGTTTGCAGGACGTTTTTGCAAAAATTGACTTTGAAATAACCAGTGAAATCTCTAAAACGACTACCAATTTTTGGAAACCACTGGTGTTGAAGTCAGTTGGGGCTATTCTGCAAAAAAAAACCACGTTGCATATTTTTCAAATTCGACACCATTTGCCCGAAAATTGAGCCTGAAATTCACTGCCTGGAGATTCCTGCGTTTTCTGTGTCTGCGATCTCTGCTCCTATTTCTTTTGAAACCCTGAAATCTGCAAATGTTGCATTGGCCCTAACAGTAATTGCACAATAATATTGCTGCTTTGATTGAACCTCTATTAATGGTGGAACCATAATACCATTGATCGAATGCTTTCAATATCAATCCACTCCATGAATAAATGCCATATAAATTCCACACACAAATGCTTCAACGCATTTCACCTTTTAATTCCCTTTTTATTATGTTATTTCCATTACTTAAGTATTCAATGATGAGAGGCAATTAGGAGTTTTCAAGGCTTTCATTAAAATGCAGTTCTTTCTCCCATTTTGTTTGGTGATGCTTCTATTTATTCAGTGCTTTGATCAATCCATTGGTGGTATCACTCAACCTCTTTTGAAAACTAGGGAGTGGGAAATCAAACTCATTATTTTTCTTACTACACTTCATTTTTCACTCTTCATAGTAGGGATTCCAACTACTATAAGATTTTTTTTCCGAAGAAAAAGCGAACTTTTTATTAAGAAAATAAAAAGTTACATTGCATATGCTTTTATCATTTCTGTTGGTTCAGATGACTGCTGTTTGGTCACTTCATAAGCATAAAAATTCACTCACCAACGACCATAAGATTAAAGAGAATAAATTTCAAATAAGCACTCTTTGGGAAACTGCCAAACTTGGCTTGGGCAATATACTCAATTTGTTGGAGATCCCTTGTCTTTATAACCAAAGAAACTCCACGAAAGACTTTAAAGCTTGTAGATTCCTTCTTATTTGTTCAGCAACGATGGGATCCATTAGATGTGCTTGGTACTTGATTTGAATGTTATCATATATGTAAGGCCACACATATAAATATATGTATTTCTGAATTTAATAATAATGAGCCCAAAAGCACTGCATTACATCAAAATCATTTCAAGAACTATCAAAATCATTTCAAGAACTATACTCTTATAGATTGATTACCCAGGATCTCACTAAACATGATTTTTTCTTATTGAAATTCTCAACGTTGTGGCCAACAAACATTTTCCCTGGCAGTTCTTGGCTACAACACTGCCCACCCTGAAAACCCTTTTATGAGGTTATGACATCAAAATGTAGAATGCATCGGTATGCCTCCTTTATTTCAAACACATTGAATGCTTAATCCATTCTACCTATTTGACAGTGAAAATTGACCAGAATGTTCGAAGTTGTCTAATCTGAAAGAATCTCTTTTCCCGTTACTCTTATAGTAGCTGCACATTATTAGATCTCCTTTCCCGTTACTCTGACAGTAGATGCACATTATTTTAAACATGTAATGTGTCTGCACTTCTAACTATAAGTTCGGATTTTAATATATATACTGTTTGTTGTTTTGAGAATTGTTTAAGCAATTTCAGATTTCTAGTTCACTGACTTTATTCATAAGAAATGCAGATTTCTATATCATGAATTAAATCTCAACTTATATCATGAATTAAATCTCAACTTATGCTATCTCATCAAAGGAGATATGCATCATTCATAAGTGCATATATGTTTTTTCCATGGATTTGTGTAACTATAAATGTGATAGGAAAGTAAAACATTCAACAGGGAAGTAACTGTATGGATCAAATATTAAAACAAATTCCAAGCAATCTCATGCACGTTAGAATACCAACATAAGAAATTTTGAAATGTTCTACCAAGACTCTTATAGCCAAAGGTATGAAAATCTTACTCTGTATGATGATGGTATCTACATGTCATGCGCAATCTACAGTCACCCACCTTTATGTAGAACTTGTTAATTTATTTTACCTTCTTGCTCTGGTAGAGTTCATCCTCAGTGACATAGACACACCAATAGCAACAACATTTTGTATTCTATTACAACAGAGACACAATAATGTTATAGGAGGACAGAGGAAAAAGTATAGTTGTTGTCCTAAATTATAATTCTTTTCTAATTTTCGAATAAGTGTTTTTATATTTTTGAGTTGCTTTTCCAATTTATGGAAAGTGTTTTTCCTTGAGCTTAAATTAGGTGCCTCTTGGATAAGGAATTATCTTCTAAAAGTACGCACTTGGATGTATTAGTTGTCCTACTAGTATTGAGACAAATTGTTGCTGGGTGGTTATTCATGCAGCACTAAGCATTGATCTCTATGCAGTTTTAGTGTTCATTTTTTATCTGAGCCTCCAAAGGGATGGATTATTTTGTAAGCCTCCAAAGGGATGGATTATTTTGTAGCTTCTGCCTTTTTATTTTATAAATAACGGTAGGGGAAAAGTGATGATTAATTCAGTTTTGAGTGAGTTGTTGTATTGATTTGTTTTCTTGAGTTAATGAGAAAAAAATAGCAAGTTTGATTATCTATTTAGTTTGTGTTGTTTTTTAGTATGACATGTTTCAATGTTTTCATTCTAGTTGACTTGACCCTTCAGTGAACATACTTTTCCTTCGTATTTCTTGGCAACAGTTGCAATACTAGAAATGCAATGCCTAAGGGTCCCAGTGGAAATAGCAAAAAATTCCCTGGATTCCATCAGATGTTGCATTTGTTTGCCGAGACAAAGCCAACCCCCATATACCAACCACCTAACTTGTCAACAAATAAAATAAATTATGATTAAAAGAATCGATTGGTTTCCAATTGATATCCTCTCCAAGATGCACACCCATGATAGCTGATTATTGAAATGTCAGAGAAAGAGGTCACCAAGATAATAGTTTCCTTGTCTGCTACAATTCAGGCAACAAAAATAGGACATTCAAATACTTGAAGATGTCTAATTAAAAAAACGCACCGTACTAAGGCATGATATGAAAATCATTACTATGTAGTGTATACTATAATAGGAACGAGTGATCAATAGATGTGGAGTCTGGGCATTCAATGAATGCAACAAAATATTTCACACAACCTCAAGAGTCAGAAACATAACAAAAAAGAGGTGTTCCAAAGCAATATAAAATTGCAAACAAACCTCATCTCAAGACATAAAAGTTGGTTAGTCCATTTCATAGAGTGTAGTTCACTATTGAACTTCACATGTTACACTATCAACGACAAATACAAGTCACTAACCATTGTATCAAACCAATTCCATATTATTATTGTGAACGATATCATTGAAATTTCCCAACGGAAGTTCATGAGTTGCAAGTTGCAACACACTAACTACTAAGTCAAATCCATTTAGATTGATCAAGTTTCAACAAGTGCATTTAATAAGAGGATGTACAAGCCACTAAACCCTCAACAAAATGTGTTTTTAGAGTAAATACTATGTGTACTCAAGGGAAATTCCACTCAAATCAAATCATTAAGCTCATTTTCCAAATCTCTTCCAAATATGTTGCTTGTGCATTATTTGCAAAGTCACCATGCACTTTACCAATTCCAAATCACTCACATTAATGAATTTTGGTGAGTGCATTTCAACAATATTTTTAGAGAGCCTGTTGTTTGATGTTGAATATCTCATAGCTTCATGACATACCTTTTTTAAGATGTCATGCAATAGTCTATTTGGCTCTTTGGGTGTGTCTTCCTTGCATATTTCATCCATGATGGAAGTGTATGTAGTAATATCAGGGAGATGACTACTATCGTTCATCAATTTAAATACTTTATTGACTTGTTAAGATTGTTTCCTTTGCAAAGTCCATCCATCAATGTGATTTATCTAACATCATCAAGGTTTTTATATTGCTCTGGAATCTCATAGAGGGTCAGGTCCTCAACCTTTCTCCAACATCTCTTGAAGGAGCTCACTGGCCTTCTATGTGATCCTTACAAAATCTATCTATTAATGTATTGTACTGAACAAGGTCAACTCTGCAACCTTTCTCCAAAATCTCTTGAAGGAGCTCATTGGCCTTCTCTAGATTACCTACCTTACAAAAACCACCTATAAGTGTATTATATGTTGTATCATCAGGCTGATTGCCTCTTTCAATCATAACATCTAACAATCAGAGAGCTTCTTCAAGCTTTCCTTTTTCACAAAAAACTAGCAATAAGAGCATTATATTTGATAACGATTGTATTGATCCCCCTATCCAACATCTCATGAATCACTTTGGTGGCCTCCTTCCATTGTCCTTCCTTAATGAGGCCATTAATAAATGCAATATATGTGATAATGTTTGGATTGATCCCCTTGTCCAACATCTCATGAAGCACTTTGGTAGCCTCTTTCCATTGTCCTTCCTTGATGAGGCCATGAATAAATGCAGTATACATGATAACATTTGGATTGATCCCCTTGTCCAACATCTCATGAAGCACTTTGGTGGCCTACTTCCATTTCCCTTCCTTGATGAGGCCATCAATAAATGTAGTATATGTGATAACATTTGGATTGATCTCCTTGTCCAACATCTCATGAAGCACTTTAGTGGCCCCCTTCTATTGGCCTTCCTTGATGAGGTCATCAATAAATGCAATATATGTGATAATTTTTGGATTGATCCCCTTGTCCAGCATCTCATGAAGCACTTTGGTGGCCTCCTTCCATTTCCCTTCCTTGATGAGGCCATCAATAAATGCAGTGTATGTGACAACATCACGTACAATGTTCTTGTTAGGCATTTTTTTTGAATGAGATTTCTTGGAAGGTGTACCAAAAACATCCCATTTAAGTCATTGGTGACCAGTGACCCTAACAACAATTTGTGGTTGCTTACGCTTCAGATCTACAATAATAAAAAGAGAAAAAAACTACAACAGAAAGACATATGTGATCCAAAACAACAAAAAACAATAATGTAATAACCCAATATGGAAAGAATTTTAGATGAATAATAATCTTTATTGATAACACCTGGTGAAGGAGATATACAAAAGGGTCTGCAAATCCCCCTTCGTGGGACGGGTCCTTTGATGTCCTTGATGCTTCAGTAATCAATTCTCTCTCTCAATACGTGAAAAACCCAAAACAATGTGTAGAACTCAAGTGGGAGCTCAGATTCAAGAAGATGATAATGGCGACGATGATAATGATCATGGTGAAGAATGAATTGAAAACCCTCTTATTTATAACAAAATATTGGGTTAATCTTGAAAATGGAAAATAATAAAATAATATTGACCAAATCAAGGTCTAACCGTTAGGAATACTTTATTATATTTTTTGAGAGGGAAAATATATTCAAAATGGTCAAATTTCTTTATTTAGAAATAGTTAACAAATAAAATGATTTATTAATTATTTTGCGAGGATTAAGAATTGTGTGAAATTGAAATAATTATTAAATATTGATTTAACAATTATTCCAATAATATAATTAATTAATAATAAATATATAGTGATTTATTTAATTATTCCTAGGTGATTTAGTCAAACGTGGCAAGAAATAATTATCGAACAATAATTTAATAATTATTTGTTATGCAATCAACTCACAAAATAGAAGAAAAGATAGGTCAATGACTTCAAAATCAATGTCTTTGAGGGGAAAACCTTGTTTACATTACACAAATGAACAATTCTTGGATGATACAAATGACAAGACCTCCTTTCTATATATAGGAGTCTAAGGGGTCCCAATATATTGAGAGCCTACATAACAATAACTTTGTAGGGGCACATCAATAACAATAATGGGCTTCTATGGGGCACAATAATAACAAAATGGGGACTACATGGGCACAACAATACAATAATGGGATTGCACTAATAACAAAAAGGGGCTACACTGGTAGTATAGGGACCTAACATGCTCCTCTCCCTCAAAAAGTGTTGTCCTCAACGCTTCAGTAGTTATGGATGCTTATGTATAAAATTCTCATCCTCCCGTATGAAACCTTCAGTGAGTAAGTTCTTCCACTTGATGAGATCCTCTGAAATTGATCGATTTCGTAGTTGTTGGGTTCTTGATTCCGTCACTGTTTCAGGTTCCAATATGATTTTTCCTTCCTCATCAAGTTCCAACAATATTGTTTGAATCGTGAGCTTGTCACCTATAACCTTCTTTAAGCATGAAACATGGAGAATGTAGGTTTTAACCCCATACATAAATTACCTGCATACGAATGCTAAAAATAGAAAATAAACAATGGTGAGAGCATAAAACATAAAACAAATATACACAGAGATTTCCCCTGGACCCCAAAACTGGGACTATGAGCTTGATTTTTCATTATATTCCTTTCAATGTTACAATACATATATATAGATGCCGAAGCATCCATAAACCCCAATCCATTAACCTTGGATTAGAACATAACCGTAGTTCCCTTGACCGGATCTATGAAATACCATGGACCAAAAACCATCATGCCCAGAACCCTATGCGAAATCCATGCACAAAACCATAGGTAGGTCCACCCACCTAATATAGTGCCCAAAAAATAACACAACCCAAGATTCTCCCACTTGTTGTTTTCTTTCCATAGGGGGCCACAGGAGAGCTTAGTCATTGATCCAACCCTGCAACGTCCATTGTTTCTCTACACCAAGAGAACTTCTCAGTGCTCACAGCATTTGTCAATGCATCTGTAGTATTCTTCAAAGTGTCCACTTTTACCAACAACACCTTTTTGTCCTCAACCATATCCATCACAAAATGATACTAAACATCAATGTGCTTTGTCTTTGAATGATTAGTAGGGTTCTTTGCCAAGAACATTTCACTTTGGCTGTCACAAATTATCCTTATAGCTCACTATACTAACCCCATACTTGAACACAATCTCTGCAACCAAGCTGCTTCCTTGCTTGCATGAGTGGTTCCCATGTATCCTGCCTCTGTAGTTGAAAGTGCCACTACAGATTGTCACTTACTCATTCAACTCACCACACCTCCAATTAGGTTAAACACATATCCACTTGTAGATCTTCTCTGATCCAGATCTCCAGCCCAGTCTACATCAAAAAAGCCACAGATGTCCAAAACTTTGTCCAATCATGGTCTTCCTTGGTAGCACAAACCATAATCACTAGTGCCATGCAAATACCCGAAAACTCACTTCATTACTATCCAATGCTCCTTCCCTAGTTTTGACATAAATCTACTCAATACTCCCACTGCATGTGTAATGTCTGGTCTAGTATAGACCATCGCATACATTAGGCTACCGACTGCACTTGCATATGGAACACGGGACGTGTCCTCTTCCTCTTCTTGTGTCTTGGGACAATGTTCAACAAATAAATTTACACCTATAGGAATATGAACCTTCATTGGTTTACTATCCTGCATATTAAACCTCTGCAGTATTGTCTCAACATACTTACTCTTGTTTAACTAGAGCTTCCTCTTTGCTAAGTTTCGTTTAATCTCCATGCCCAAAATATAGTTTATAGTACCAAGATCTTTCATGTCGAATTTGGAGGAAAATTTGGTCTTTAAATCTTGGATAATTTCTTTGTCATTTCTAGCCAACAACATATCATCCACATACAAGACCAGATAAATAACACGGTCACCAATTAACTTTAAATACACATAGTGATATGCTTTGCTTCTTGTGAAGCCAAGTCCTCGTATAAATGTATTAAATTTCTGATGCCACATCCTTGGTGACTGTTTTAACCCATACAGAGACTTTTTAACTTGCATACCAGTTCTTTCTTACCCTTCACCGCAAATCCATAAGGTTGCTTCATGTAGATCTCTTCTTCCAGATCCCTGTGAAGAAATGTTCTCTTCACATCCATCTGTTCTACCTCAAAATCAAAAGTAGTAGTAATAGATAAACGTAATCTAATAGAAGCTACCTTGGCAATAGGAGAAAAAATATCACCAAAATCAATTCCCGGAACCTGGGAATAAACTTTTGCTACCAACTGAGCTTTGTATTACTCCACCTTTCCTTCTGCATTCATCTTCTTCTTGAACAACCATTTGCTGTCAATGGGTTTCCTTTCAGCCTGTAACTCCACTAGATAGCAAGCCTCATTTTTGTGCAAAGATGCCATTTCATCAACCATGGCCTCTTTTGAGAGTTTTCCATCCTCTGAATCTACTGCTTCCTTCATAGTTCTAGGATCATCATCAGTAACAGATAAAGAAAAATTTGAATAGAAAGCAGATGGACTATACCTTTCTAGCTGCTTTCTTTCTCGAACTAATCTTCTCACAACTAGAGTTTGTGGCTCTTCATCTTCTGATTCCTCTTTTGCTATAGAGTATGATTTTTCCTCCTTTAGCTCAAACTCTATCTTCTCAGGTTCCTTTGGTAGGACTTCACGTTTAATAACATCTTTCACCTCTCTAAACACCACATCTCGGTTGTACACAACCTTCCTTATTACTGGGTTCCAAAGCTTATAACCTTTTAAACCATCCTTATACCCAATAAAGATGTACTTTTCAGATTTACTATCCAACTTGGTTATTTTCTCCTTTGGAACATGTACATATGCATCACATCCAAATATCCTCAAATGTGAAAGAGAAGGTTTCTTACCAGTCCACACTGCTTATGTAGTCTTATCCTCCAATGCTGATGAAGGTGATCTGTTGACTAGGTAACATGCAGTCTCGACCGCCTCTACCCAGAATTCCTATCCTAACTCGACACCACTGAGCATGCTTCTTGTCTTTTCCATCAATGTATTGTTCATTCTTTTTGCAACTCTATGTTGCTCAGGTGTGTATGGAGTAGCCTTATGTCGTGCTATACCACACTTCTTATATAACTCTTCAAATTCCTTCTTGCAAAACTCTCCATTGTTCTCTATGCTCAGCACCTTTATCTTCTTCTTTGTTTGGTTTTCCACCAGAGCCTTAAATTATTTAAACTTGTCAAAGACTTCAAATTTCTTCTTGAGGAAATATATCCATGTATTCCTTAACATGTCATCTATAAATGATACATAGTACACAAACTTACCAAGTGATGGAACCGACACAGGTCCAAATACATCATTGTGCACAAGCTCTAAAATCTGTTTCGACCTCTTACCACCAGAGGGGAAACTCACCCGATTCTGCTTCCCATGTACAAAATTTTCACACAAATCAAAATCCAGAGAGCTATTAGACATACTTTCTACCATACCTTTACCATGAAATTTTTGAAGGCCCTTCTCTCCAATATGTCCAAGCCTTTGATGCCATAGCATGGTCTTTTCTCCAGAGACCACTAGATTTTTTGCTCCACTTTCAGGAACCACAGAACTATTGCACCCATCAATAACAATGCTACCTTACAACTTGTACAGAGTTCCAATCCGAACTCCCCGCATCAATAACAATGCTACCTTGCAACTTGTACGGAGTTCCAATCCAAACTCCCTGCATCAATACCAGTGCTCCCCAAACCATCTTGCATGTATCTTTCTCGAACACAGTTTGTACACCTGCATCATCCAGCTTGCTTACAGAAATCAGATTTATGGCCAATGCAAGAATATGCAGAACACCCGAAAGTGTTTTAATCCTTCCACTTGATTTTTCCATGACCAACAATTATAACCTTCTTGTCATCCCCTAATAAGACATCACCACCATCATATTTCTCATACTCACAAAACCACTCTCTATGGGGAGTGAAGTGAAAGGATGCACCTGAGTCAATCAACCATGCCTCATGATCTACATGTGTACTTGAAGAAGAATGAAAGTACACATCCCCACCCTACATTTGAGGTGGCTTTCGTCTCTGCAAAAGAAGCATCGTCAGGTCCCTTTCATTTCTCAGGAGATTTAGATTTACAGTCCCTTTTGTAGTGCCCTTTCTTTCCGCATTTTTGGCACGCCTTTACAGGTTTTCCTGGAGATTTAGATCTCCCTCTAGATTTATATATCCCACTCAAGGAATTATTTTTGTTTATGTTTTGGGACCATCCTCTTACAGACAAGGCACCACTATTATGGCCCTCCATATTTTTCTGTCTCATTTCCTCCGACAACAAGGATGAGACTATTTCATCAAACTGCAAAGTAGTTGCATTGCTACCTTTTGCAACAACTAGACTATCCCACGAATATGGTAGACAACACAATAAATTGATGCACTTATCTTCATCTGAAATTTTAATATCAACAGATAATAACTAACTTACCACAGTATTAAATGCGTTCAGATTCTCTATCATCGAGTCTCCATCTTTCATCCTCAAGTTATACAACTTTTTTTGTAGGAACAATTTATTCACTAGAGACTTAGATTGGTACAAAGTCCCTAACTTGTCCCACAAAGCCTTTGATGTAGCTTCCCCTGATACATTCAACAATACTGAATTTGAGATGCACAACTCTTTTCCTTCCGATCCAACTTCTTCCAGTCTTCATCGGACATTGTCGTTGGTTTAGTACTCGGATATACTGCGATCCACTGATCTTTATCCACCAAGAGATCCTCCATTTTGAGTTTCCACAACTCAAAACTCTGACCATTAAATTTCTCGATCTCTATCTTTTCACTGTTCACCATCTTCTTTTACCACAAGAATCAATCCCATATATCTCCCATTGAATAGGGCCTACCATAGGCCCGAGCAAAAAACCCCTCAGCAGCAAAGACGTCCCCTTGAAGCCAAAAAAACTCTGATACCAAATGTAGGTTTTAACCCCATATAGAAATTACCTACATACGAATTCTAAAATAGAAAATAAATAATGGCAAGATCATAAAACATAAAGCAAATATACACAGAGATTTTCCCCTATATCCCAAAACCGAGTCTACCAGCTTGATTTTTCATTATATTCCTTTCAATGTTACAATACATATATATACATGCCGAAGCATCCATAAACCCCAATTCATTAACCCTATATTAGAACATAACCATAGTTCCTTTGACTGGATCTACAAAATACCATGGATCGAAAACCATCGTGCCCAAAACCATGTGCGAAATCCATGCACAAAACCATAGCTAGGTCTACCCACCTAATATAGGGTCCAAAAAAATAACACAACCCAACAAAGAACTGGGTGCACTGGGGAAGATACAAAAAGCTCCAATTTGTATGCCATAGTACCAATCTCTTGCAACACCTTGTAAGGACCATAATAGTTTGGTGATAATTTATTATCCTTCTTAGCTTGCTTGAGGGACATTTTTTTGGATGGTTGTAGCTGCAAAAATACCCAGTCGTTTACATCAAAACATCTTTCGCCGCGATGTTGATATGCCTATTGTTTCATTTGATTCCGCGCCAAAGTGAGGTTATCATTTAAGAGTTGGAGAACTTGTTGTTGATGCTTGATGTGATCTTCCATTGCTTGAACCTTAGAATTTTCTCTTAAAGATGATGTGATGGATGGTGTATGATATCCATAAAGTGCCATAAATGGGGTCATTTTTGCTGAAGTGTTATACCATCATTCAACTAAAGGTAACCACTTGACCCATTGTGTTTGTTTATCATATACAAAACAACGAAGGTATCATTCCAAACATTTGTTCACTATCTCCGTTTGTCCATCTGTCTCAAGAGTTTGAGGATTGGTAATTCCTGCCAATGCACTACAAGATATGGTTGGATTAATTTCTTCTTTCTTTGGGGTTGATTCTTGGTGTATATCCTCTTCTTTTGATGTTTCTTGATCCTTTTCTTCCTCCTCTTCACAATCTATGTAAAACAATTTCTTCTCAGCACACTTGTGACCTTTAGTGTATTTGCTATCACAATTGTAACAAAGCCCATTTTCTCTTTTTTCTTCCAATTGTTGTGGTGTCAACCTTTTAGGTTGTGGAAGGATAGGAGCAACAAAAATTCCATCTTTATAGTTGTGAGTGGTAGGATCCCTTGTTTCTATAATTTTTCTTTCAATTTTTCTTGCCAACTTGAATTCCTTCTCCAATGAATCAGGTTCCCAAAGACGAACCTCTTGTTGAATGTTATACTTTAAAGTCCATATGAAGACATAAATCCTCTACTTATATGGAATATCATTTACCCTTATATTTAATTTTTGGAAGTCCTCAATGTGCTCTGCCATTGAACCCTTTTGTTTGAGATTTATTAATTGGCTAAAGAAGGTGTTGCTCTTTGTACCCTCAGAATGTGCTATCATTTCCTCCGTGAAAATTGACCAGGTGACAAGTGGTTTATGAGAACAAAGCCCTCTATACCATACAAACTAATTTGGTTCTAAATATAAAGATGCAATAAATACCTTTTGTAATAGTTTCACATCATATAGATCGAAATATTGCTCCATATATAGTATCCAAGTTACTAGATCCTTGCATCAAACTTCCTCATATCTCTTTTTCTTGCTTTTATGAGCTCGATCTAGAAACAACTGTATCTCTGTAATTTTAGATCACCAAGCTCTAAAAGTTCCTCCTGTGGTAGCCTTCTGAGTCCTCTTTCCAACACCACAAGTCTGAGTGAGATTGGATTCTTCAAGAGATATTTATGTAAAATCTCCCACGATGACTTGATTATAGATTGGTTCAGTATAGCAAAATTGTATGAAGTGCCACGTATCACTGTTTCAACCTTCGGCCCTAAAACCAATACCCAAAAAATTACAGTCCATCCTCTTTCTGTTAGTTTTTATGAAATTTGAATCTAATTCTTAGAGAGAAAGTTATGACGATTTTTCCAAGGTGACCTATTTGAGATGGAATTCGAGAGCCTGCAAAACCCCTAAATTCCTCATCTCATATCTCCAAAAATATAGTGAGACAAGATCGGAAATTAGGACATGATATTCAAGCAGATTTCGACTCAAATGGGTTTTAAGTTCAACTTCTGAAACTTCGTAGAAAAAGAGTTATAGTGAAAATTCCATGATGACCTATTTGAAGCAACGACACTCTAGAATCCGAAACTCTGATACCAAATGTTATGCAACCAACTCACAAAATATAAGAAAAGATAGGTCAACAACTTCAAAATTAGCCTCTTCGAGGAGGCAACCTCCTTTACGTGACACAAATTAACAATTCTTGGATGATACAAATGACAATAGCTCTTTTCTATATATAGGAGTCTAAGGGGTCCCACTATAATCAAAGCCTACATAACAATAATATTATAGGGGCATAACAATAACAATAGTGGGCTTCTATGGGACACAATAATAACAACATGGGGACTACATGGGCAAAACAATACAATAAGGGGATTACACTAATAGCAATAAGGGGATACACTAGTAGTATAGGGACCTAACATTATTCCTAAAGAAAATTAAATAAATAATGATTTATTCAATTATTCTTATGGTTTTGTTTTGTTTTGTTTTGTTTTTTTTTGTTTTTTTTTTTTTTTTTTTTTTTTTTTTTTTTAATTAGAAATAATTTAATAAAAATGGTTTACTTTGGTAAAATTATCCTACATGGTTTATTTCAATCCGCCTAGTTAGAAATTGCTAGGTGATCATTTTTTGGTGATAACACCAGTCACATGCATGCTTGTGTCATGGGAGTGACTGGGGGTTTAATTCATTGAAAGGATAGGTTAACTCAGGGGAAGGGCACCTGGAGTGGTATTTTAGGTCTTAGGGGCACTATAGCACTTGAGGGAGGCCTATAAAGTGTTGGCTCATCGGTTCCACTTCCTTAACTTCACACAGAGAGTTGAATCATATCATAGTAACTCTTCATTACATGTTTACCTCAGTTGGCCAGTTACTTGGGTAGATGGGAGGGTGTTACATTTTTCCTCAGGAGGTTGAAATTTGCAACTCCAATGTAGCAGGATCTCATTAGAGTTGGGAGAATTGTCTTCAATGGATTAAGATTAGAGTATGCCTTGGAAGTCAGCTCAAATTTAATTTCTTGTAAGGATTGCATGGAGGCCATTATCACCAAAATAATGGTTTACATTGTTCCTAGTCATGGTATTAGATAAAGTGTCAAGTCACCCTATGTTTAAATGGGTAGGTGATAGGTTAGGAGTCTCAAAGGTTTCATTTTTCATATCCAAATAAAGTCTAACAACCTTATTCCATGTTTCATGAGTCTTACATTCTTTTTAGAAACTCATAACTTAAACCATTTTGAAATTTTTTTGAATTAGCCCTGAAACCATGTTTTCGTAGCACAAACAGTGTAAAATGTCTGTTTTGCGCTATGAAAATGCTGCTCTTTTCGTAGTGCTTTTCCCTGCGCGCTACGAAAGCGCAAATTCGTAGAACAGTCTTGTCAAACATTAATCTGTTAATATTACATTAAAATTTTCATTATTAGGTGTCAGCCAGGAGTCAGTCCTTAAGCATGCCACCATCCAAACTCATCATTTCGAATTTAGGGCTCATTATGAAAGGTAATTTCAAATTCAAAAGGGTTGGCTAGTATCTCATTTTAGTTTGCATGCAAACCCTCAAATAGAATTGTTTTTCGAACGATAAGCTTTGGTAATTTTTCACCAGGGTTTTCCTCATCCATAATTCAGGCGAGGTTGACCACCATAGGCAAGTGAGGCTGATCAACAGTATTTCAAGCGAGGCCAGTTTGTTACAGGAATTCAGAAGGAAATATGACAAAGGAGAAGAAAAGTCACAGGTCTAGTCATTGTTAAGAATAGAGCCTGAAAGCACCGAGGTCTTAGTCAGAGATAAATCAGTTGTAGAAGCCTTCAAGAAAGCAGGATGGTCGAAGTTTTGTAAGAAATTGCAGGGAGGACATGCTCAGGTGACAAGGAATTTGCAGTATATTTCACTGGCTCAAGCACAAGGGTCAGAATCCTGAATTTGCAAATTTCTCCAGAGGTCATAGCTTTGGTGACAGAGATTCCTAGGGGGAAAGATATATGGTTCAAAAACTTTAGATTCGACATGGAACCATGTAAAGTGTTTCTAAAGCCAGAGTTTGTAGAAACAGACTTAACCAAGGCAGTTCCCAGAAACTACATCAAGGACAACTATGCTAACTTTCTCTTCAACATTCAACGTTATTTTACCTGTGAAGGCAGATATCAAAAGGTTTATTCATATCATTTTAAACTCCTGTTACATTTTTCTGGTATGATTTCTTTAGATTTGCCTTACTTCTTATATCAAAGTGTAGCTAAGATGGCAGATAAAGTATAGTTGAAATCTCAAGGATATGAAACTTCCCTGTTTCATCATGGTCTAATTAAACTGATAGTTCTACATGAACTCAAAAGGATCAACAAAGAATGGTCTTCGTTTTTGTTTTTATGTGACTTTGGAGCAGAAATCCAAGGTGTAGACATTAGCCCTAGGGTTAAAGGAACTCCATCAGCAGAAACCAGCAAGTACGTAATGTCCAGGGCAAAAAGATTTGTTAAGTTGAAACCTAGGAAGCAGGTGAAAGACCAAGTATGTAAAACATTGGTAGTTATTCTTGAAACTCCTAAATCTACAAAGGTAAAGAAATTTGAGGTTAAGGGAATGACACAAGAACAATCAACTAACAAACCAGTTCAAAGGAGATTGACTAGAAGTCAAATTGCAAAGGAGAAAGGAAAATCAGTGATCTCGGGAGAAGGTTCAAGCTTGAAGGGTGATTTAAACGATATTTTAAAAGCCATTGATATTGAAGAATCCCCTTTGGTGCAGGTAGATGTCATAAAATTTAATCAAGGAAAGTCGAAGAAAATGAAACCCTCCAAGAAACTGGAATTTGAGGATGATGTTGCAACATTTGTTTTCAAACCTAGAAAGCCCTTAACCAAGCAATCCAAAAAGATGCAAGAGTCCAATATTGAGTTGGGGAGAATAGAAGAAGCCTCTGCTATTCAAGAAGAGTTGATAGGCTTTCCATCTCCAAGACCTGAAGGTGACAAAAACAAAGTTCTTTCCACTCAAACAGAAAAATCCAGTTACGAAGAAATGGAAGAAATGTTAAAAGATGTTAATAATGAAATTGCTAGACTAAGAGTGAGAGCAAGAAGGCATGCTGCTGAAAGGATAGATTTCAAAAGGATAAAGGCTCTCTGGGAAGTTTAAAAAGTTTCCAAACTAGAAATAGTCAACAATGAAACTCAATGCTTTGCCTAGATTGTTCCTGCAATCAAAGAAGCCAGATTTGTAAGCAGGATTAATGCTTAGTTGAGAGCTACTAACAAGAGATTGAAGAGATAGATTGAAGACCTAGAAATACAATTAACAAAATCTGGAAAAAAGGCTACAACAATAGTGAAACAGGGTGATGAAAAAGGGTAGTGAAGGATATATCTTAAAACAATTTTGGCATATAAAAAGAAGGAAAACTGTGAAGAAGAACATCTTATAAGCGTAAGTGGTTTTGATTTTTGGTTGGTCATATCAGTGTTCATGGAATTTTGAAAAACTCCCAAACTACAGATTTTTGAAGGCTGTGTTGAAAAAGAGCATACACAACAGTTTCGTAGCGCGCTACGAAACTGTTGAAGGTAACCATTTAGCTCTTTATAGATGCATTTCAGAGGTAAGGTCTGATTAATTCCAAGTTTTGAGGTTGCTGGTAGACATGGGATCATATATGAAGTTTCAGATGGTAGTGGTGTAGAAAGCAAAGTTCCAAGAAGTATTTCAGAAGTGATATAAAAGCTGTGCTACGAAAACAGAATATTTTCGTAGCACAATCATGTTTCATCCTTTCCTCCATATGTTCGAGCTTCCCTTTCTACACAGGTGGAAAATTAAGTTTTAATGGATTATTAATACATGCCACATGTACATTATCAAAACTACTCGAAGATAAGCATAAAGGATTAAGGGCCTTAAAAGGAGGAACTCTGTCTCCTTGTTTTTAGGACAGTTAGGTCATGACTCAGTAGGTTTTGCAACAACACTGGGGACATCATCAAGCTCGAAGACATGGATTGGTAGCTGATTAAATAATGTATTGAAGTCATAGATAAGGTTGTTGAAAACATGTTTTAGGAGTTTCACTCCTATTTGAATTAGGACTCTTAAAGACAACTAGCTGTCAAGTTGTAATTAAGTAGTTTGTTTTATGAATAGATAGGTGTCAATGCTAGGAATTCAAATTCCCCTAAAGATGGATCATAGTATCCAAAGTTGTAAAACTCTATATAAAGCTTGAGAACCAAATTCCTCAGGGTTGGGAATTTCATTAGCAAAAGAAAGTTGTGTTATTGTATGAAACTGTGGTTTTTCAAACTTAATACAGAGATCCGTTTAACTACTCAAGGTTCATAAGGAGTTTATGTGTTTGATGTTCTTATGGCCTTTTACAATTACTTATTTGTAGTAGTATGAGCTTGTGATACTTAGAATTCATTGGAAAATTCTCTAACTTCCTTCACATGCTTGTAGACTGTTTTGATTCACCGTGATATTGTTTTATTTATAAACCGAAACTCTAAGTGCCTTGACTTCCATGTTTTGCTAATCATGTTGTTTTGTTGAAGACTATCTTGACTCCATAGCCCAATAGATGTTTGCTAATATTTGATTCAACCAGTCAACCAGTTATACATTTTTCCATTTTTGTTTCTAGAGTTAGCCATCTAGTCATTAATTAAAAATCCTAAACCTATTGAGAGAGCCCTCTCAGGTTGAGGAGGCTAAGCCTCAACAAAAAGATTGGTTTGAAAGACTTATTCAGAGGCTACTTGATCAACAACCTATCAGGGTTAGATTTTTTGATAACAGAGGCAATCCTTGATGACAACGGATTGCTGGAATATGGCAAGACAAATGAATCATTAACTAATCGCAAGATCAAAAATGAAAAGTGCTTTCACAACAAAGGAAATTTCTATTGAAATAAGAAACTATTTTACTTGGAAACTACTTCGACTCAAACATCAACAAGCTCTTTCCCGAGATGACTGTTTATTGAGTAACCATATAAAAATAATCATTTTAACTCAGGGAATCCTTCTAATAAATTCAATATTAAATCTAGCAACGAGTGCAGGTACAAACCCAAATAATGTAATAGTATTTTAGTGAAAGCTTATTGACATTAATCAAATCTAAGTTTGAACTTGAATATTAGAATATGCTTCACTAAAAATACAAACACCATTTTCAAAAGAATAATAAACCTGTAGAAATAAGAATGTTTGGTTGTAATGAATAAAGGAAACTTTCAATCTCGCTGGAACGAAAACACACCAGTGCAGGAAGCTAGATGTACATTTTCTTTGTAAAGAAAAAGGTAGCACACATTTGCAGGAAAGTATGGAAGGAAATAAAAGTGAATGCAAATGAACCACGCATACACCTGGATACAGATCACACAACTTGCAAGAAATTAAATTTCATCAGCTATAAAAGAACCCAAACATGTTCTGCTTCACTAACCTTGCATAAAAATAAATCTAATACACCTTTAACGAAGGGAGAATGAGTTGGGTTGGCTGGGCCCTAGCCAACCAGCTCGTTTCCCTGTAACGAAATAAAAACTTCAAGCGCTCATATGGAGCATCACAACAATATCGAGACAAAGAACTTCACAACTGGCATGTTCCTTTGTATTAAGTTCAAAAAGAGAAAATACACATCGTGGATCCCCGATCCAGCCCAGAAATGGCGATACTAAGAGATTATTGTAGGTTTTAACCCCATACAGAAATTACCTGCATACGAATTCTAAAACACATAAAATAAAAAATGCGAGAGCATAACACATAAAACATATATACACAGAGATTTTCCCCTGAATCCCAAAACCGGGACTACTAGCTTGATTTTTCATTATGTTCCTTTCAATGTTATAGTACATATTTATACATGTCAAAGCATCCAATACCATGGACAGAAAACCATCGCGTCCAAAAACATGTGCGAAAATCATGCACAAAACCATAGGTGGGTCCACCTAACCTAACATAGGTTCCAAAAAAGTGGGGTTACCTGCACCCCTCAAACCCCCTGTGACCCCCCCGCTACGCAATCGGCACAACGAAGGGGGGACTTCGCCCCCACTCTAACCCCCCGGTTAACTACATGTGCTAGTCGTGGAAAGAACATAACACAACCCAACATTCTCCCACTTGTTGTTTTCTTTCTGCAGGGGGCCACAAGAGAGCTTAGTCATTTATCCATCTTTGTAATGCCCATTGTTTCTCTACACCAAGGGAACTTCTCAGAGCTCACAAATTTTGTTAATGCATCTGCAGTATTCTTCAAAGTGTCCACCTTTACTAGCAACACGTTTTTGTCTTCTATCATATCCCTCACAAAGTGATACTGAACATCAATGTGCTTTGTCTTTGAATGATATGCAAGGTTCTTTGCCAAGAAAATTGCACTGTGGCTGTCACAGTCTATCCTTATAGCTCCTTGTACTAACCCCATACTCAATCTCTGCAACCAAACTCTTCCTTGCTTGCATGAGTGGCTGCCATGTATTCTGCCTCTGTAGTTGATAGTGCCACTACAGATTGTTTCTTACTCATCCAACTGACTGCACCTCCAAATAGGTTAAACACATACCCACTTGTAGATCTTCTCTGATCCAGATCTGTAGCCCAGTCTGCATCAACAAAGCCATGGATATCCAACACTCTGTCCAATCCTGGTCTTCCTTGGTAGCACAAACCATAATCACTAGTGCCACGCAAATACCTGAAAACCCGCTTTACTGTTGTCCAGTGCTCCTTCCCTGGTTTTGACATAAACCTGCTCAATACTCCCACTGCATGTGAAATGTCTGGTCTAGTACAAACCATGGCATACATCAAGCTACCGACTGCACTTGCATATGGAACACGGACATGTCCTCTTCCTCTTCTTGTGTCTTGGGACACTGTTCAGCAGATAACCTCACACCTACAGGAATAGGAACCTTCACCGGTTTACTATCCTGCATATTAAACCTCTGCAATATTGTCTCGACATACTTCCTCTGGTTTAACCAGAGCTCCCTCTTTGCCCGATCTCTTTTAATTTCCATGCCCAAAATATAGTTTGCAGCACCAAGATATTTTATGCAGAATTTGGAGGACAATTGGGTCTTCAAATCCTGGATAATTTCTTTGTCATTTCCAACTAGCAACATATCATCCACATACAGGACCAAATAACACAGTCACCAATTAATTTAAAATACACACAGTGATCTATTTTGCTTCTAGTGAAGCCAAGTCCCTGTATAAATGTATCAAATTTCTGATACCACATTCTTGGTGACTGTTTTAACCCATACAGAGACTTCTTTAACTTGCATACTAGTTCTTTCTTACCCTTCACCGCAAAGCCTTCAAGTTGCTTCATGTGGATTTCCTCTTCCAAATCCCCGTGAAGAAATGCTACCTTCACATCCATCTGTTCTACCTCAAAATCAAAAGCAGCAGCAACAAATAAAAGTAATCTAATAGAAGTTACCTTGGCAACAGGAGAAAAAATATCACCAAAATCAATTCCCGACACCTGGGAATAACCTTTTGCTACAACCGAGCTTTGTATTTCTCCACCTTTCCTTCTGCATTTGTCTTCTTCTTGAACACCCATTTGCTGCCAATGGGTTTCCTTCCAGCCGGAAACTCCATAAGATCCCAAGCCTCATTTTTGTGCAAAGATGCCATTTCATCAACCATGGCCTCTTTCCAGAGTTTTCCATCCTCTGAATCCACTGCTTCCTTCATAGTTCTGGGGTCATCATCAGTAACAGACAAAGAAAAGTTTGAACAGAAAGCAGATGGACTATACCTTTCTGGCTGCCTTCTTTCTCGAGCTGATCTTCTCACAGCCAGAGATTGTGGCTCTTCATCTTCTGATTCCTCCTCTGCTACAGAGTCTGATTCTTCCTCCTTTAGTTCAAACTCTATCTTCACAGGTTCCTTTGGTTGGACCTCATGTTTAATAACATCTTTCACCTCTCTGAACACCACATCTCGACCGTACACAACCTTCCTTGTTACTGGGTTCCACAGCTTATAACCCTTTAAACCATCCTTATACCCAATAAAGATGCACTTTTCAGATTTACTATCCAACTTGGTTCGTTTCTCCTTTGGAACATGTACATATGCATCACATCCAAATACCCTCAGATGTGAAAGAGAGGGTTTCTTACCATTCCATACCTCTTGTGGAGTTTAATCCTCCAACGCTGATAAAGGTGACTTGTTGACTAGGTAACATGCTGTCTCCACCGCCTCTGCCCAGAATTCCTGTCCTAACCCGACATCACTAAGTATGCTTCTTGCCCTTTCCATCAATGTATTGTTCATTCTTTCTACAACTCCATTTTGCTGAGGTGTATATGGAGTAGTCTTCTACCATGCTATACCACACTTCTTACAAAATTCTTCAAATTCCTTACTGCAAAACTCTCCACTGTTATCTATCCTCAGCACCTTTATCTTCTTCTTTGTCTGGTTCTCCACCAGAGCCTTGAATTCTTTAAACCTGTCAAAGACTTCAAATTTCTTCTTAACGAAATATATCCATGTATTCCTTGAGAAGTCATCTATAATTGATACATAGTACACAGACTTACCCAACGATGGAACCTTCACAGGTCCAAACACATCACTATGCACAAGCTCTAATATATGTTTCGCCTTCTTACCACCAGAGGGGAAACTCACCCGATTCTGCTTCCCATATACACAATTTTCATAGAAATCAAAATCTAGAGAGATATTACTCATACCTTCTACCATACCTTTACCA
>APFE031294927.1:0-30358 GCA_000404065.3 Pinus taeda
GATGACAAAGATACAGTAGGCTACTTCTTGGTAGTCCATGAAATAATCCTGGATCTATTGCTAAAAGAATAACTTGTAGTAGATCTCCTATCATCCAGATTGCCAACCCAATCTAAATCTGAGTAACATGTCAGTTCAAATTAAAATAAATCAATATACTTAATGCCAAAATTAACTATTCCTTTCATATACTTGAGTATACCTTTTTCTTCTTTCCAATGGATTTCTAAAGGTCTCGCTATAAACTGAATTAACACACTAATCAAGTATGCTAAATTAGGTTTGGTTGCAGTAAGATAACTCAAGCTTCCCACTAGTTGCCTATATGATGTACCCTCAACCTCCTTTGAGCCATCATCAAAATGAAGTTTCACATTCTATTGCTTTGGAACAAAAGAAACTTTAGTGTGATCCATTTTAAACTTCTTAATAAATTCTTTGACAAACTTACCGTGGGAGAATAAAGTATGACCAACATCTCTCCAAACTTAAAGACCTAAACAATAATGTAATTCACCAAGATATTTCATCTCAAATACATGTGACATATGCACCTTAATTCCACGAATTAATTTAACTGAATTTCCTGTAATAATTAAATCATCAACATCCAAAGAAATTAGTACAACATTACCCTTTACATTAAATTTGGCATTACAGATTTGGATCACTTTGACTTCTCATAAAACCCTGTTGGAGAAATAAGGAATATATTTTTTCATACCACAACCTAGGTTCCTACTTCAGCCCATACATATCCTTCTTTAATCTGAAAACTAAATGTTCCAAACCTTTTTTCACAAACCCTTTAGGTTGTGTCAAATAAACCTCCTCCTTTAAATCGCCATTTATAAAAGCATATTTTACATCTAATTGGTGAATATTCCAATGGTACTTTGTAGATAATGCAATTAACAATCTAATAATTTTTATTTTAGCTATAGGTGCAAATGTTTTTGCATAATCAATGCCCTCTTTTTGTGAGTACCGTTTTTCCACCAATTTAGATTTGTATTTATCTATACTACCATCTGATTTAAATTTGGTTTTGTACAATCATTTACATCTCATCGACTCTTTATCTTTAGGAAATTCATTCAATTCCCAAGTTTTTCTTCTAATTATAAAATCATATTCTTCCTTAATTGCTTTTCTCCATTCTTCATATTCATTACCTTCATTAAAACTCATGGGTTCTATGACATTTAAAATGCAACTCATCAAAGAATTGTCCTTATACCTTTCAAGTAGGAAAATATGACGGGTGGATCTCCTTGACACTTTGTTGTCTCCATCTCTATTCTCTGAAGGTCCTTCTCCACCTCTTGGTGAATTCTGACTGCTCAATGTATCCGTATCACTAGATTCTTCTTTGCCATGCTTCTACTACTCACTATCTTCAACTTTTTTTGTAGCGTCTTTAACTTTAGGAAATATGTGCCACCTTTCATAGTCGTTATCCTTATTGCCTTCATCTTCTAGCTCATGGAAAATTACATCTCTACCCACAAATACTTTGTGAGCAGATGGATCAAACATTTTGTATGCTTTAAATTCTAATCAGTATCCTACAAAAACAGATTTTATAGATTTAGTATCAATTTTCTTTCAATTCTCTTTTAGAATATGTGAAAATGCCTTACACCCAAATACCCTCAAATGATGAACA
Organism: Pinus taeda; assembly: GCA_000404065.3. Lineage (NCBI taxonomy): Eukaryota > Viridiplantae > Streptophyta > Pinopsida > Pinales > Pinaceae > Pinus > Pinus taeda. The sequence continues at coordinate 1,670 of APFE031294927.1, forward strand.
ATTGGTTTAAAACCAGTATGTGAGAATAATTTCGGCAAAATCACATAAAAAATCATTTGTCGACGCGTTTCGAACCAACCAATGTGGTTCATCGTCAGGACAAGTTGAAGATCCAATCTGAGCGATAAGTTAAATAGGGACAGCAGGCCATTCCAACAACTAAATTTTTCCTAAGTACCGTTAAAGGACCCGTAATGCTGGGTTTGACCAGGCAAGGAGAGGGACCAAATTTTATTAAATCTCTTTTTATTTATCATTTTGTTTTTTTTGTTTTTTTTTTGTTTTTGTTTTTTTATTATATAAATTATATTATCATTTATTTATTAATATTAATATATTAATTATTATTAATATATTATTTACCTAGTATTATCCTTTGATTACCATTATATAATCTTATTTTCAATAAATATTATTTATTAGAGTAATATAGTGGTAAATATGAGAAAATTGACTGTGATGTAGAAATAGGTTTTCGAAGCGGATCGATAATGGCTTCTTTGGTTAAAGCTGTGGATATGTCCAAAGAAGAGACGGGGAAAACCCTGAAAAGAATCGGTACACATAATGGCTCTTTTCACTGTGACGAGGCTCTCGGATGCTTCATGATACGTCTTACTGACAAATATGCAAGGGCTCAGATTGTACCCACCAGAGATCCAAAGGTCAATGGCTCAGTTCGGTTCATTTTCAAAAAATTTAAATATCAAGATGACGAGTTGCAGGGCTTGAAGATAGACGGATCGGAGCTCGCCCACCTCAGGGACTTCCTCAAAACGTCGTTTCGAGGTGAAGGCAATGCGTAGGTGGAGACAGAAACCTTTTACATTGAACATCAGAATGTTGCTCTATTTATTTTTAGCGTAGATCTGGGTTCCCTCCCACCACGGAGCTCCAAATGGGAGCCATTCCCATCGCTTCGCAGCTCCCTGTACAGATCAAGCCCTGGACTATCAGATCTAGACTTCTTTATGGTAAATTGACCCTATTTTATCCCGATCCAAGGGAATATGCGCAGATCGAGATTAGGGTTCTTCGAACCAGAAACCCGCATGGCAGATCGGGCCCATATGATAAATCGGACTCAATCCATATCATATCTGGTCGCCCATCCATTGATATGGGACATGAAAAAGCCACAGAGCAAAATCTCTGCATCAGATCCATCAATTACAAGAGTTGGAACTCCGGCAAGAGGATTCCAAGTATTTTTTCCCTGCATACTTAATGCTTGCGCCGCCCGGGGCGATCAAGCCAAATGCAGAGAAGAAGTCTCTCCCTTTCCTCGCCATGGATCAAAGGAATCCTAGATCTATTTGAACCAGGTAGCAGGGGCCAAATATGAACCAAATCTGCTTGAAGAATCACTTGCTTTTCAAATCCAAGTCACCCTCGCGGGCAAGACGACAACGCAATGGGCGCGCGCTACGGATCTTGTGCAGGATCTCGTGCAAAATCTTGAAAGCCAGCTAGGAATCCCTTCCTATTACCTCAGACTGCTATACAAGGGTAAGAAACTCATGAATACCCTTCCTCTTTCCTATTACAACATTCAAAGGGATGCCTCTATTGTGGCTACATTTCGTTTGAGAGGTGGTTCCTTTAGGCAGACCTCCTCTGCCCCTTCTTTCTCCTATAAAGATGCTGTCCACAAAGATGCTGCCCATTCACAACCTTCTCCATCAGCAGGCCATCCATCTGAGGCTCCAAAGCCCTTTCTGGTGGACAAATCAGAGGACATTCCTTCTATCAATCTCTCCCATCCTGGGATTGATGATCGATATCAACTTTATGTAGAAGCCGCTCTTGTATGTAGATTCAATGGGCTATGGCCTCACACATCAAATCTATACCAATGGATTCATACCAATTGGACTAAAAAAAGCGAGATACACTTATGTTCAAAAGGATTCTTCATTGTGGTTTTTGACCGAGATGAAGATTATCAGAAGGCCTTAATGGGAGGCCCTTGGTTCTGGGGCTCGGCAGGGCTTTTTCTTACTCCTTGGTTTCCAAACTTCGACCCTTCTACAGCTGTTATCACCAAGATACCCATTTGGGTCAGGCTCCCGAACCTTCCAGTGCATCTATGGCACGTTTCGGTCTTCTTAGCAATTGCAGATACTTTAGGAAGATACCTGGCTGTAGACTCTTCGTGGAAGGAAAATGGGCTCTACACATATGGTAGATTCTGTGCAGAAATAGATATAAGCAGAGGACTGCCGGATCAGATTAATCTCAAGTATGGAGATTTCCATTGGACTCAAACCTTGGATTACGAGAACACAGCTTTCCGCTGCCGCCATTGTCATCAAACAGGACATCTCCAAAGTTCCTGTCCCCAGTACCTCGACAAAAAGAAGACTCCTAAGCGCAAGCCCAAGTCCAAAAGTTGGAACCCCTGTGCGCCTCCTCCGCCTATGGAAGATTCAGACTCCACCAGTTCAGATGAGGAGGAAATAGTTGCAGACGGGCTGAATGATGAGATTCCGCTGGATGCTCCCTTGGATGATCCGGAAAACCCCTCCGTCTCTCAGATTTCTCAGAAACGTGCTCATCTCACTTCTTCCTCAGATTCTGAGAAGGATTTTCCGCCTCCAGGGTAGAACAGTCTTCAACTTGTTTCGGCTCAACCAAATTCCACTGAATGGGTCAAAGTAAGCAAGAAAAAGGGAAAAAAAAGTCGTGTGACAGTAACAATCCCCTCAGGGTAGTTCTCTCTGCTTAGCTCCGGTTCTTTGTTATTCCATGTTCTCTTTAGCCATTTCCTGGTTCTTAGCCAAGGAGCAAGGTGGTGCCTATTTCCTTGGGCCCCCTTGCTTTTTTGCTTCGCTTGCATGCAAGCTTGATTGTACTATACTCTTCTCTTTTTAATAGAATTAGTCTAATTTACAAAAAAAAATAGTGGTAAAATATTTATTATAAACCTAAACGTTATTATTAAGGTAATTATTTATAATCTATAATTAATTAAATTATTTTTATTTTATTTAATATAATTATCATTGTAATTTTAAATTAATATTATTACAATCTTATATATTAATTTAATAATATTAATTCATTAATATTATTACATATTAATATTAATATTAATACTATTTAATAATATATATTTAACCATATTATATTTTATCAGAAATTATATGTAATTTATTATAAACCTAAAGATTTACTTATTAAATGATTATACTATTAATGTTAATCAATTTATTTATATTATTTATTATATTCATCTTTTATATTAATATATTCTATTATTAGAATTTTATTTAATATATATTATTTAAATATTTATATTATACCTATTCCTAATGAAAATGTGTATTTATATTTAATTACTATATTAATAATAACATTAAGATTTCCAATATACTAATATTAATATCATTAATGAATATTATTTATTTAAATTATTAGAATAAACCTAATGGTAGATATTATTATTATATCCCTATTATCTTATTATTATAAGTAAGATTTAAATCTAGACCTTAATGACAACCTCAAGGAAATTTTTATTTATTCTATTATTTAATTAATTTATGTTAATATTATTATTCATATTATATTATGATAAAGTAATAAAAATATTAACTTACCATCTTATATATTATTTAATAATATATATTTACCAGAGATAGTAGTTAATAACATTATCAATAATAATAACATTTGGCTAGGTAATAATCTGAAAAATAATTTCTCAAGGACTAATATTATTATTATTACTGGGGTTCATAGTCCAAGCTATAACTTTACCAAAAGGTTAATTTCATTTATTAGGAGAGAAACGAATGTTAAATCACTCACACAGGACACGAAACACAAGACAAGCAGGAATGAGGAGGCTAGGAAGACAGGGTTGGGATCCAGCAACTGCTAATCTTCCAGCCATCATCCCTATTAAGATTCTTAGGCCTTTTTTCGATTTCAAGGGCGTCTCTAAACTTCCGATGGTGAAACTGCCCAACTTTTGCAATGACACGAGCCTCTTCAATACAAACATGATGTTTAGTCTTCTTGGCATGCTCTGCAAGGGCCAAGGACTTGGCCCTTCCATGCCTTAAGTCTGCCGAATGCTCATTAATCCTTTGATTAATAGAGCGACCGGTCTCACCAATGTATGGTGTACTATAGAAACATGGAATGACATAGACGCCCTTCATGTCTTTAGGGTCGATAGGATCTTTTACAGACCTAAGAGAGCCACAGATGGTATTAAGAGGCCTAAAGGTTGCAGGGACATTGTTCTTTTTCAGAATCCTGGCAACCTTGTCAGTGGTTCCTTGGATGTAAGGTAGGTGAACCCCCATGACACGATCTTTAGGATCTTTATGGATTGAAGGCTCCTTATGCGCCTTGAGGAAGGCTTTCTGACCCAGGTGTCTACTGTAACCATTTTTAACAAAGACATCTAGTAGATGAGCCTTCTCTTTTTCCAAGCTCTTTTCATTGGATATTCTCACAACTCGGGTAGCAAGCGGCTAAGAACACCCAACTTCTGAGTGGGGAAATGATGGGAGCTAGCATGCAGATATTGATCAGTATGAGTTTTCTTTCGAAAAACCTGGTGAGAAAAGGAACCATCCTCATTCTTAGAGATGAGAACATCCAGGAAAGGAAGACATCCATTGACTTCCTTTTCCATAGTGAATTTGATGGCGGTGGACTGGTTATTGAGATGTTGGAACAAAAGATCCAACTCATCCAGACCATGAGACCAAACGACACCGGTGTCATCTACAAATCTCTTCCATAGCTTCGATAAAAGACGAGAGGAGGCCAAAGCTTTTGACTCAAAATCCTTCATAAAAAGATTAGCGACAACTGGGGACAAGGGGGAGCCCATGGTGACTCCACAAGTTTGCTCATAGAATTCTCCTTCAAATCTTAAAAAGGTGGAAGTAAGGCACGACTCAACCAACCGAGCGGTATCAGGGTCAGTAAGCTTGTTGATAACCTCCATGGCCTCATTTATGGGAATACAAGTGTAAAGGGAGACTACGTCGAAACTTACCAGAATGTCCTCGGGTTCAAGCTTAATCCTCTTAAGATCATCAATAAATGAGGCAGAGTCTTTGATGAAAGACTCTGTGCGACCAACTAAGGGTCTCAGCTTCAAGGCGAGGAATTTGGCAAGGAGGTAAGTCGGACCACCTATGATATTGACAATGGGCCTCAAGGGAACCCCTTCCTTGTGGACCTTTGGAAGGCCATAGATCCTAGGTGTAATAGGGTTTCCCTCTATGAGTTTCTGGGAAAGCGGATTAGTGAAATTACATGACTTGATCGTAAGAGCGACTGCTCTCGAAACCCTTTTAAGAGGATTTTTAGAGAGTATTTTATAGCTTCCACTATTGCAAAGATTATCTAGCATCTTATTCCGGTAATCCGTTGTATCAAGGATGACGGCGACCCCTCCTTTATCCACTTTCAAGACAACGACCTCACGATTCTGGTTTAAGGTTTTCAGAGCCTCAAACTCAGCCTTGCTGATATTACTCCGGGGAGGTTTTGCTCTCCTCAGGGCCACAACACAATCTTGCCTAATTGTGTCTTTAGTCTTATCAGGAAGGTTCTTAATGCCAAATTCCACATCACAGATGATGCCTTCAACCGGAATTTTTCTAGGAGCTAAGGCAAAATTAAGACCTTTTCCTAAGAGACTGAAAACGGATGGGGGAAAGGAAAAACTAGATAGATTGATCACCTTATTGTTCGAAGGGAGATGACGAGAATAACCTCCATGGTTGTTATTAAGGAATTCCTTACAATTTTTATTATTATTACCATTCTTCTCGAAATTCAAATTCTCAACCATAATTGCTCCCTTATTATTATGATTATTATATTTACTACCATTCACTTTGCTATCATTAAAATTATCATCCTTATCCTTGCTCAGATCATTATCATAATTGCCATTATCGTTATAATTCCTACTATTATTATTTACATTATTAACATAGTTCCTAATAATATTAAAATTATTAATGCTATTGCATTATTCTTATTACCCATATTGTTATTATTTATACTCTTATCATAATCCATACTAATATTATAATCTATATTTTCTTTATAATTATTAATAACTTTATTATTATTACTATACATATTGTTATGATTATAATATTATAATAATAATCCATAACTATTATAAAATCTTTTTACTATCATTATTAATTTATACACAAATCGTTATTATTTATACTCTTGATCAATAATCCAAATAATATTATAATCTTTATTTACTTAATAATTATAATACCTTATTATTATTACTAATACATATTATTATGATTTATACTATTATTATAATAATCCATACTATTATAATAATCTTTATGTTCCTCGTAATTATTAATACCTCCATTAATATCAACGATCATAGAATTGGCAAACTCACCGAACGGTTTATTAACCGGGGAACAAACAACAGATCCGTTCAAGCTCGAGTCCACCCGAGGTAACGCGAACCGCCGTCGCTGGGATTCACAGGGAACCCACCATTGAGCGCCATCCTGCCACCGAACTCCGCGCACTGAGAATGGTCCATAAACCTGCAGACCGGAGACTTTCCATTAAGACCTGGGGCTGAGAGAACAGCCGCACCAACCCTGGACCGACCGGAGCTGTAGATTGGAGGGGAGGCCCGCCGAAGGGAAGAGCGTGACTGATAACCAACATCATTGATGGTCGAGGGTGAAGAGCAGACCGGACTTGATCAAGATACCTTGTTGGAATTCTTTTTTCTAAATAAACAATAGTGCTAATGGACTCAACCCAAAAATAATTTAATAGATTCTTACCTTTAATTATACTCTGAACGCCCTCCACTAATGTCATGTTTTTCCTTTCTGCAACAACATTCTTCTATGGAGTGTAGGTTACTATAAATGGTTGCACTATTCCATGATCCTTGCAGTACTTGATGAAGTTCCCCAACTTGTACTCTCCCCCTTTATCTTAACGAAGTATTTTTATGAACTTCCCTATCTGCTTCTCTACCATGTTTTTGAATTCTTTGAAATATTCAAGAGCATCACTTTTTATCCTAAGGAAGTACACCCAAGTGTACCTTGTGCAATCATCAATAAACAACATAAAATAATAAGCATCTCTTAAATATCTCATCTGCATTTGTCCAAAAACATCAGAGTGCATAATTCCTAATACATCTCTCCTTCTCCTATCAAAATTAGAGGGGAATTACTCTTTGTGTGTTTTTGCTAATGCACAACCTTCCCAAGAAACATACTCATTCTTTAACATAGGGATTCCTTCAACCATTTTTTGTTTCTACAACAATAATAAATCATGATAATAGATATGATCATATGTCTGGTGCCAAAGGATTTCTATTGAAATGGTTGTAGAATTCAATGCATGATGACTTCTGTTGGCGACATCAAGCTTGTACATTCCTCCAACCCTAACTCCTGAAGTAGCATGTTTGTAGTGATCTAGAAAATCCTTTACTATGCAATATGTTTTGAAGAATTCAACCTTCATATTCTAATATATGATTATGGACATAGAGATCATATTTTTCTTGATCCCGAGCAAATACATAACATTGTGAATGCGCCTGACACTTCCATTTTATAGAGTAACTGGAATATCTCCATATCTCTTGATCTAATGTGCACGGTCGTCTCCAAGATAAATGCTGCCACCATTGCTCATTTCCTTGAAGTTCTCATACCAGTTCTTATTAAATGCCATGTGGATTGAAGCTCCAAAATACACAAACCACACATTGATATCATCAGCCTCAGTAGACAGTAACATAAGATTCTTAAGATATGAATTCAAGGCTTCTCCTGCAAAGTGCCCTGAATGTCTTCTGCGTTTATGCCTCGCTTCATCACTTTTCTTGTTGTAACAATCTCTAGAAATATACCAACTTCTACCACAATAAAAAAAATAATTTGGGAATCATTTCTAGAAGGTGACATACATTGATTTGGATTTGGAGATGGCCTTCTCTCAAATGAACTTCCACCTTTACTTCCTTCTCCTTGTTTTCCTTTGAAGAATTTCTTATTTGCCACAAGTGCTATGTATGGATTATGAGGCTTCAAATTCTTGTGCCTTTCTTCTTCCTCCATTAGTATGCCTGTCAATTCCTCAAAAGTAGGAGATTTCTCCAAGCCTTGTAATAAACATCTTATAGTTCACTAACATTCCATTTAAAGTGATTGTCACAAGATCAATACTAGGAACTGATTCTCCTATGTCTCTCAGCTTATCTTTCAAATATTTTATTCTTGAAACAAAATCACTCACTAATTCATTTTTTTCCATTTCAATATAAAGAGGCTTACTTTTCAGGAAGAGGACTCAATTTGTATTTTTAGTCTCATACAGATCCTTAACTGTAGTCCAACTTTCATTAGAAGTCTTACAATCATGAATATGATGAATGATTTTATCTTTCACATACATCCTTAATAATACATTTTCTTTGTTCTCCCACTTCTCCCAATATTGAATAAATGCAGTTCTCGCACCCCTAGCAACACTTGGTTTTGCTTCTTCTCCTTTTGTGATTGTCCAAACACCATATCCATCAGAGTCTATGACTTGAATTTCCATTTAACATAATTTGAGCCGTCCAATTTATTGGCCTCATTGAGGTAAGTCTCTACAAGATGATTATCCATATTTACCAAGAAATCCCAATTTCCAATAGTGCCCTAGTTCTTTCTCCACACTTCATGAGCACCACCAGCAACTCTAGGAATCCCTTGTCAAAATTGTAACGATTGACAGATCCACAACTCCAACAACAACTAGGCTAGGGCTCCACGCTCCACTCAAATTAAATCTAGAAAGAGGCTCAACAATTTCAAACAGAAACAAATGAATATTAACTAACATTTAAATTCCACACAAATAGATCTACACACTCTTACTACAAACACAGTGTGAGGATCAAAATATGCACACGTTTCCTTAATAGAAGCTACACAAATATTCTCACTTTTCCTTAATAGAAGTTGCACAAATTTTCTGACTTTTCCTTGATAAAAGTTGTGCAATATGCTAAATTTTCCTTAATAAAAGTTGCACAATCTATTCTCATTTTTCCTTAACAGAAACAACCCAAATTTTCTAACTTTTCATTAAGAGAATTTGTGCAAATCTACTCACTTTTCCTTAATGAAAATTGCACAATCCTCCAAATCTACACACTATACAGTTGACCGAGGGTTCACAAGTCCACTCTAATATCCAACACAACTCTTATTTACCTGATAGGTCCCAACTTGGCTCACTCTTGTTGGAGCTTCTCCTTTGACAGTATGCAAATGAATTCACTGCTAACAGTCTCCACGCCAAAGGCAACATATCTACGGGGTACAGGGGAACATATAGAGGAATTGTTCAATGCACATGTATGGCAGTTCTTGGATCTTCAAGCATGCCAAAAAGTCTTCACACCAAAACTCACTAACACAGGAGGCTTCACACTCACCACAACCTCACTCACCCCACCAGTCCCGTCCACCAATTACTCTGATACCAAATTAAAAAATATGGAATGCGCAATTTAGGAATGAACCACACAGCTCACAGGTGAGAAGAGCTACACCTAGAGGCTGCCAAGTAGCACTTATAAAATTTCATTAATTAATAAAAAAAATATTATACATATTTACGTGATTAAATTTTTGTTAGGGTGATCAAACGAACTCCTATAAAATAATATCTAACACCTTAATAAAAACACAATCTAAACCATTCACAACCGCCTTCTCCATTATTTGCAAGTAAATCTCCTTATGAGATGAGAATGGTTGTTATATGAATATATGAAAGTTTCATTTCCAATTTTAGGAACATTGAGGGATGGTTAGAAGAGATTCATTGTAATATAGGAGTCAAGTAAGGTTGTCCCTTCCCTACTCTCTTTGGCATTTACATTGATAAGCTAGAATCTTGGTTGAGATAAGTTGGTAGTACTAGCCTAGCTCTCACTAGTATAGTGATGATATTTCTATTTTATCTTGATGTTATTGTTCTTAAGGCACAAGATCCATGTGAGCGGAATAATCATCTAAGAGTCAAGGACTATGCTCTAGTATCTCTATGATTTTAAACATGAAAAAAACAAAGATTGTGATAATAAAATCCAATGAGATTACTTATGAAACTTTAATGTATCAAAATTATACTTTCAATGAAGCACTTTCATATAAATATCTTAGAATAGGAAAAAAAAACCCTTTCATATTCATACTTTATATTATTTTATATGGATGAAAAATTTGGAAATGTAATATCCACATTAAAAAAAAAGCAAAACAAAACAAAACAACTCTCCAAAAATATTGTATAACTTTTATCTTAATATTAAATATTATACACTCTATGATATTTTCTTCATTATAGAATTAAACATCACCACCATTAAATGAATTCAAACGATTGAATAATTGTAACAACCCTAGTGAAAATTCCATGTAATAAAAGTTAAAAACAATAACCACAGTTGATGGGACACTTATTCAAAGTTGAATGTTGAGCAAGCCATCCTAGGCGGTGTTCATTTGGTTGTTTATGGCTAAGGGAATTAGAAAAGGAAATGGCTAAAGATTTGGAAAGGCAAAGTGAAAATTTTGGCACATTTATTTATGAAAATAATGGAAATTAGGAGAAAAGGGAGGTGAAAGGTCATAGGTTGCATGTGAGGAGGAAAATGAAGGAAAATAATGGAAAATGAAGAAAATATAGGTCTCATTCATATAAAGGATTATGAGGATCAGTTGGTAACATTTTCTCAGTTAATTTTTGGAGCTCTCTCATTATTCTCTCTCTATCTCACTCTTGGACACTTAGAGTATCTTGGAGAACTTTGGCATTGGAGCAAGAAAGGAAAAGAAGGCAAGAGAAAGAAAAGATCAAGCAGGGAAATGTAGGATCAAGCAACTACAATAGGATTCATTACAGGTATCAACTTGCATGTGTATTTTCCTTGCTAGTTTTGGCATGCATGAGATTTCATGTGTTTCTTTACTACCATGGCATGGGTTTTTCTGGGTGTGACAATATTTTCATCCTAGCCTTGCCATTTCCTGATCGTTTTGAGGGGATGGGTTCTCTCATACAAGTTATATGGGATGGACGGACTATATTCGAAGTTGATTGGGTGGATTTCTAAATTGACAAAAGCATGATCTTAATGGTCCCTGAACCAGACTGAGGATCAAAAAACCACTGGCCTAGTAACCCCTGAACCAGACTGTGGGTTGCAATAAAGCCAAATTGTATGCCTCAATGGGCCTGGGAATTCTTGCCGATGAAGGGTGGGATATACGGTAAAGCCAAGAGGTGGATTTTATCTCTCTTGGACCTAGTGATCCCAGGATGGGATGCACGATAAAGCTGGAGAAGACGTCTCAGTGTAGGGCCTAGGGATCCATGGAACAGACTATGGATGCATGGTAAATCCTAAAAGAGTAGGAGGCACTCAAATTCCTCACGGTGTAGGTAGAGAAATCCAATGGAATCCATGTTGATTGGTGTTTTTGATGTGTTCTATGAATCCCATATTCATTATTAGAATATGGCACAGGGGTGATTAGCTGAAGAGATACTTGGCTCAACCAATCTTATGTCGGGTGGAACGTGGTAGTCCCATCTCCAATTGGTTCATTGCATTCATCAATGAGAAATTCATTCTCGTGATTTTCATGTGCAAATGTATTGATGTATATGTGGATTTTGATGACTGATATGTTTATGGCATTTATGTTCCTATTAGGATGGTTATATGTACATTTTATTGTAGTAGCTATGTATGGATGTCAACATGTTTTTACTTGTAGAATGGATAATGTGTCTATGACCTAATATAGGATAATACAACAATTGAAATGAGGGAAGAATGGTTCATAGTGACTCTTAGATTAATATGAGATCCCTACACTTAATCTTGTTGTTTACACCTATAGGTTACATGTTGGTGATGTGTTTGACGAAATGCCTATCATGGCTATTATGGGTTTAATTATGGTATTGCTCAGTTTTTTTTTTTTAAATCATTATTGCCCTGTATTTTTATTGATTTTAAGCTATCACTCCATTCTCGGCAGTGTCCTTGGTTATGGGCTTGAAAAAGTGGCTTAAATCCTGGGGTCGCTGGCACAAAACTAACAATTTTGGTCCCTAGTCGCTGGCAAGCAAGGTTGTGAGAGCGACTTTAGGTTGTTGGGCGCTCCCTTACCCATAGTATGAGAGCAAATATTGCCTAAGAGATCTAGAACAATAGTGGGACCTAGGGAAAGGTTGTTTGAGTGGCTGACTTGTCTCCTAAGACTTAAGTTGATGATGTTGGATGATTGTGTGTGATGTTCCATCGATTCCACTTCCTTAAGGTCACATAGGAGGTCAAATATGATCATAGTGGCCTCTCATCTCATGTTTACCCCGGTTGGCATGGTTACCTGGGTGGATGTGAGAGGAGGTGGTAAAGAGTGGTATAGAGCATGGTTCAACTCTCAGATTTGATGGGTAGTGTATGTCGGGCATGCAAGAATGTCAGTTGCATGTGTGTCTCTTACAGTTGCATTTCATGTGCTTGTTGCACTGGTTTTATTATTGATCATGCTTGTAGTATGGTCAATATGGACAAATTGACATTGATATTTCATAATCTATTTGTCATGAGAAAGTGACTTGTTGCATATGGATTATATGTCACTTACATGTTGATTTTATGCCACCTACTTACATATTTGTATCTTAGGTTACATTCTTGAATATTTGATTACATGTACTAGTATTATAGGTTTATTACAAGATTTGATCTCTTATGTTCGATTACATGCATTTATGCGTATGTGTAGTTGATTAGGCATTGCTTGTCCATGTTTTTGGTTGCATGTGGCAATGTGTAAAATGGAGTAATGGTTGTTTTCATGCATGAGGTCATGGCATGCATTGTTGATATGGCCTTGCATTGGTGACTGGACCCTAAATAGAGTGATGTTTATATGTTGATCCATTTATTTGTGTATTTCTATATGAGGCTATGGTTATGTTATACATGTATCGTGTTGATTTGGTGATCTTATAGAAAAGGTATCCTCCTTGAGCTATACTAAGGTAGGTCAATTTATTGTGATTTGGTTTATCTTACATATTATGAATTGTAGGAAGAAATATCAAATGGATAACAAGATGATTGACTACAAATACTCTCCCTATGAATCTGAAGAGAAGTATGCCATTGGAAATCCTTCCAATTTGGCAATTGCACCGAGGAGCTTAAAGGAAGAGATAAGGATTTTTAAGGTAGGTAATTACCATATTATACATGCACAAGAGAAGAAAGCAGAGGTTAATGCTATACTTCTTCAGAGTTTATCAGAATTTCAGTGACAAGGGCCACTTCAGATCAGCCATGGACATTAGGATGGAACTAATGGGGCATATGGTAGTAGTTTTCTTGGTATATATAGTTGAGATAGATATGATACATCGAGAGATGGCAAGTTGTTGGAAACATTGGATAGGAGGGGCAATGAGTACATGTACTATTCTGGGTCTATTTTGGTAGACATCATGATCGTCATCACTATCATCCTTGCAGGAGGAGTGAGAGGGGATATGAAGGAGATCAAATAAACATATATAAAGATATCAAAGACATAAAAAAACCAGAGATGGAGGAAACATTCCCCAGCCTTACTATATTCCTCTCATAATGCAATGTACAAATAATGATAATAGTACAAATAAATACATAGGGAAGATTGTCTCAAGATAATATGTCTATCTTGGACAGAATGGTTGAACAAATACCTCAAGAAAACACTAATATAGGAGCCTAACTAGTTGGAGAGAATCTCTGAACCAACTAGGCCTAAACTGACTCCTAACTATGAGGAACAAACTCAATCTAGAAAAGTAGGATTAAATCCAACTTTCCTAATTTTAATTAATTTAATTATTTTGGACTTAGAATTGTTTTCATCACATGAGAGTGAGACTAACATTTCCCCCCTCAATCGTAAGTCCAAAATAGGAACCACGAACCATATTCCAAGTTCTCATGCTGAATCTGTTGATCCTAAAAAAACACTGCTTGAAAAACCGCCAAACCTAGATGCTGAAAAAACTCCAATATGAAAAGAACATGAATCAGTTGCAAGTCTGATTCATCTCTGAAAGTTTCTTGACAAATCCATCACGTGACAAGATACAAAAAGATCCATCTATCCTTTGCTTGAAATCAGCATCCTTTGTCCACTGAAAAAAAGTTGATGACATCCACTAGCGAATTTTCTTATCCACCAACAAAATATTGAGAATGCACACTGGCGAATTTGGTGATATCAAAAACTGATCACTATTGCTTTTGTTGTTGACCACACACTGGTGAATTTGTTTATGCCCACTAGATAATTTGATGAATACTTCCCACTAGGAGATTTTGTTGATGTTGTCAAGACTTTCATTCTAACAACCACCTTCAATTCCATTATCATTTCCCCCATTTGTTAGCTAAAAGGAGAGACAATCATATGAACTTGATTTATGGACTCCCCCCCGCTTCAGGTGTAGGAGAGTTTCACCATCTTCATTTTACAGTAGAATTAGTCTTTATGTGAGACTGAATCATTCAATAAAACATAGACAATTTTTTTACTATAGATGACCACTTCCAAGGATCAATCCATGCATAATTGATCTTCACTTTGGCTGGTTGATTTCTCTTGCAGCATCTTTTGGATGAATGATTTTTCTTACCACAATGATGACAAGGATGGAGGTCAAAGAATTTACTCTCCATATGGCCATTTCATTTACAATGGTTACACTTAACCATATTCTGATCACTGTTTAGAAAACCAACACTTACAAACTGAACTGGTTTTGAGAAATCTACAACAAACAAAGTGTTTTCTTTGATGTATCCTAAGCCATGTGAATCTTTTTTTAAGGAGATTTCTTCCAAAGGTTTGATCACCTTCTTGGAAGGACTATCCTGATTTTGTCCTTAATACTTGTTGTTGCTGCTAACATTATGTCCTTGATTTATTAAACCTTTTGTATCACACTGGGAATCAAGCATTAATAGTTCATCTGTTTGACATGCTACATCAAACGGATCAATTCAAGAAAGAAAAAACACCTACTTTTAATGGATATGTGAAGAAGACAAAAATAGGCAGAGGATTGGATACTTGGGATGAACAAATTCTTTGAGTTACATGAGTACACAGATAACATGAAGGCCAAAATAGTCATCTTTGGTTTGAAAGGTAAAGCAGACATCTGGTGGAAATATGTTAAGCGAGTCAGAGACATCAAGATAGATGACTTAAGCTAGCAGGAGTTCAAGTAACTTTTTAGGAAGAAGTACCTATAAGAAATATACTACGATAGTAAGGCTAAATAATTCTATGAACTAAATATGGGATCAATGGCAGACGAAGAGTACATGACCAAGTTTCTAGAGCTATTGAGGTATGTACTGTATCTTACTGATGAGAAGGCTAAAGTTCAGATATTTTTTAGTGATTTTCCATTAGCATTTAGAGATCAGATTGAGTATGATGAGCCTAGTCACTTGAGGAAGTTATTATGAAATTGAATCATTGCTATGAACCATCAAAATGTAAGAATGAATGATGGAGGGGAAAGACAAGGGTAGAAGTAAATGGCATCCTGAGAGGACAAGGCCTCAAAATGAAGACGTGAAAGAAAATATGGCACTGAAAAAGAAGTTTAATGTAGCGAGACCATGACATGGGTTACAACAACAACAACAACATAGAGGTGAGAGAACTGGTCAGTTGGAGTGTTAGACATGTGGTGAGGAACACCTTAGGAGAGATTGTCTGCAGCAATAGGGTGGAATGCCTAAGATATAAAGTGCATAGGAGGCATAGAATGTTGGGGATGTTGGTTAGAGTATTGCACATATCTTTGTAGTAGCGGACATCACACAGGAAGAAAACCAAACATCTATCATTGAGATGGACCGTAAGCTTTGTGCTCAAGTTATTTCAATATTGATTGACCCTAGGTCTAATTATAGCTATGTTAGTACCGACTTGGTGGATAAGTGTGGTTTGAGTAAGGAATTGCATGTAGATCTTGGTTAGTGCAGTTGGCTAGAAGTACAAAGAAACGAGTTCATCATTGGGTAAGAGCCTATGTATTTTACTTGAATGGTATGTCTACTGCAGCACATTTGAATGTATTACCATTGGGTTGATACAATATGTTATTAGGCATGGACTGGCTATATTTTTGTAGAACCAAGGTAGATTGTTATGACAAAGACATTGAGTGTTTTGATGAAAATGGAGAACCAAGGGTCTTACAAGGGAAGAAGAAAGCCACATTAGTTAGGATGGTGAAAATTATGTAAGAAAAGCATAGCCGCAGGAAAGGGTGTGTGTTATTCACAATGCACATTTCTAGTGATAAGGGAAAGGAGGTTGAGGATGCAGATGTGTTGAGAAGGTATCCAATTTTGCAGCAGTTTAAGGATGTATTTCCTAAAGACATTACACAGTTTCCACCTCACAGGGAGGTATACTTTTTTATTGAGTTAGTGCAAGGGGTAGCGCCGTCGTCAAAAGAACCTTATGGAATGAGCACACATGAGTTGGTTGAGTCGAAATTTTAGTTAAAGGAAATGTTTGAAAAGGCATACATTGGGCCAAGTATATCAACTTGGGGAACACCGGTCTTGCTTGTGAAGAAGAAAGATGCTAATCTCAAATTATGCATTGACTACAGGCAGTTGAACAAGTGACCTAAGAACATCTACCCTTTGCTGAGGATTCATGACTTGTTCTATCAACTGAAGGGAGCAACAATGTTCTCGACAATTGATCTAAGATCTAGATACCATCAGGTACACATCAAAGAGGACATTTACAAGAGTACATTCAGGACCAAGTATGGGCATTATGAGTTTGTTATTATTCCATTTGGCTTAAGTAATGGTCCAAATATATTCATGTGTTTGATGAATAGTGTGTTGTGTCCATATTTGGAAAATTTTGTTATTGTGTTCATTGATTATATACTGGTATATTCTAAAAATGAGGAAGAGCATACCAAACATTTACTAGTAGTGTTGAGGTTGTTGAGGGAGTATCAGTTGTACACTAAGCCCAACAAGTGTAGTTTCTTTTAGAGTTAGGTACATTACTTGGGGCATGTT
This sequence comes from Pinus taeda, assembly GCA_000404065.3. NCBI lineage: Eukaryota > Viridiplantae > Streptophyta > Pinopsida > Pinales > Pinaceae > Pinus > Pinus taeda. The sequence continues at coordinate 18,870 of APFE031294927.1, forward strand.
GTCTACAAGGAGGTCATTGCAGTAGATCTAGAGATGATAAGGGCCATCATGGAGTGTGTAGCTCCTAAGAGTGTGGATGACATGATAAATTTCATGGGTTTGGAAGGCTATTATAGGAGGTTCATCAGGAACTTCTCACAGATTTCTTATCCCATCAGATCATTGCAAAGGACAGGAAAGAAGTTCGAATGGACAGAGGAGTGTGAAGCTAGATTTGAGCAACTTAAGAAGTTGTTAACACATGCACCAGAGTTATAGATTGTAGATCCAAAAAAAGAGTTTTTACTATGGACAGATGCTTGCAAGAGAGGGTTTAGTGGAGTCCTTATGCAAGATGGACAAGTGGTATGCTATGAGTCCCATAAACTAAACAAGCACAAGTAGAATTATTCAACACATGATCTTGAGTTAGCAACAATGATACATGCATTGAATATGTGGAGACACTATCTTCTTGGCAAGAGGTTTGTACTTATGAGTGATCATATTGGGTTGAGGTATTTGTTTGACTAGTCGAATATGAACATCAGGTGGGCTACATGGTTGACCATGATCAATGAGTTTGATTTCAAGATTAGGAAAATCAAAGGTAAGGAGAACATGTTGGCAAATGCTCTCAGTAGACAGGTAAAGGTACATCACTTGGATGTTATGAGCTCCTATGGGATGAAATTACAGGATATGATCTTGTAGGCAGGTCAGTAGGATGTCAAGTATATGGATATTATGCATAGGTTACAACAAGATGCTGGTATAGGTACATGTGTAGGTATAGGTACATGTCTTGGTACAAGTAAAGGTAACAATACAGGTGCAGGTACAGGTACATGTAGTGGTACAAGTAAAGGTAGCAGTACAGGTGCAAGTTCACATGGTATGGATTATTGTCTTACAACATATGGATTGGTCAGGTTCTAAGACAGGATATATGTTCCAAATAATAGTGAGCTCAAGAAGGTGATCTTAAGGGAGTTTCATGAGAAACCTTATTCAGGTCACCCAAGTTATCAAAAGACACTAACAATAGTGAACAGATATTATTATTGGTCGATGTTGAAGAGGGATGTAACATATTTTATGGCGAGGTGTTTTGACTATCAGTGAGGGAAAGCGGTGTAAACATCCAGGTGGATTGCTACAACCGATCGTGATTCCAGAGTGGAAAGGGAGGTCATCTCCATGGATTTAATCACAGGGTTACCGAAGACAATGAAGCAGCATGTTTCCATTATGGTTATCGTGAATATGCTAACAAAGGTTGCACAATTCATTCCAGTGACATATACATTCTCAACTAGTGATGTAGCATAGGTATTCATTAGAGATGTGGCCAGGTTCCATGGTGTTCCAAGGAAGATTGTGTTAGACGGGGATGTGAACTTCACTTCCAGGTTTTGGAAGAAGTTATTTGGAGGTTTGTGCACAAAGTTGGCCTTTAGCATAGTTTATCATCTGGAGACAAATGGACAAATAGAGAGGGTCAATTAAGATATTAGAGGACATGTTGAGGATGTATGTGATGCATCAACAGTGAAAGTGGAAAGAGTATCCCCCTTTGGTAGAGTTTGCATATAAAAACAGTTATCAGAAGTCATCGAGGATGAGTCCTTTTGAGGCATTGTATGGGTTGAGTTGTAACAATACCATCAGTCGTAGTGATCTAATTAGAAGGGTATTGATTGGACAAGATATGCTGGAAAACATGGAACATGAGATGCAGGTGATCAATAAGAATTTAAAGGAAACACGTGATAGGAAGAAAATATATGCATATTGGAACAAGTTGTTCAAGTAGTTCTAGGTTGGGGAGCAGGTGTACTTCCACATCAAACTAAGGAAGAGCTCCTTGCGGATTGGATCATGTGCTAAGCTGGCACTGCGGTTTTGTGGATCCTTAAGTATCACTGAGAGGATTGGGCCAATAGCCTATCGACTTGCACTACCTCCAACATTGAAAGTCCATGATGTTTTCCATGTATCTTTTCTTAAGAAGTATGTTAAGGATGTTGATCATGTGATTGACTGGTCTGTATTGTAGATGGAACTATATGGAGAATTCTAGTCGGAGCTTCAGTGTATATTGCAGAAAAAAGGTGTCCATGGTCTAGAACCGAGCAATTCAACAAGTTAAAGTGAAATAGATACACTTTGGGCCCGATGAAGCTACATGGGAGATGACGGATCAGATGTGCGCTATATATCCTCCATTATTCACCTGTTGAGGCAAAGAGACTTCAATATGGTGGTTGGGTATATGCTTTATGGTGGTTGATATATGCTTTATGATTGTTTGGTATATGCTATATGATGTTTTTATATATGCCTAGATATTGTGTTTAGTATATGTTATTATATATGCTTTGGTATATGATTTGGTATATGTTTTTGGTATATATTTTGGTAATGTTTCTATGTGTACGTATGTGTATGGATGTAAATACCGCCATCGGTTATGTTATAAAGCTCCACCATGCGGTATGGGTGTCATGTTATTATGATTACCTTGTCATGTTACTATGTTATCATGTGGTTATGTTATCATCATGTTATGATGTTATGTGGATTGGCACTCAGCACGATGATCATTGTAAATACTGTAATGAGTTGTGTTATAAAGCTCCATTATAAGGTATGCTTTCATGTTGTCATGATGTCTTTTTCCTGAGCAGGTCTCTCATTGTAAATAATGCAACGAGCTGTGTTATAAAGCTCCATGAGTAGTATGTCTTTTTTTAGCATGTTGCTGAGGTATATGTATGATTGAACACCAAGAACAGTGTCCCCCAAGGGGGAGGGTTTTCTAACATCCCTAGTGAAAATTCCATGTGATGAAAGTTAAATGTTGGGCAATACATCCTAGGGGGTGTTCATTTGGTTTTTTATGGCTAAGGAAATTGACAACGACAATGACCAAGACTTTGGAAAGGAAAAATTGCATTTTTGGCACATTTATTTATGAAAATAATGGAAATTAGGAGAAAAGGGAGGTGAAAGGTCACATGTTGCATGTGAAGAGGAAATTGAAGGAAAATAATGGAAAATAAAGAAAATAGAGGCCTCATTCATAAAAAGGCTTCTAAAGATTAGTTGATAACCTTTTGTTAGTTGATTTTTGAAGCTCTCTCATTATTTTGTCTCTCTCTCACTCTTGGACACTTACAGTTTCTTGGAGCACTTTGGGATTGGAGCAAGAAAGGAAAAGAAAACAAGAGAAAGCAAAGCTCAAGCAGGGAAAAGCAAGATCAAGCAGCTACAACATGCTTCATTGTAGGTATCAACTTGCATGTGTATTTTCCTTGCTATATTTGGAATGGATGGGATTGCATATGTTTCTTTTTTATCATGGCATGGGTTTTTTCGGTGTGATAGTATTTTTAGCCTAGCCTTGTCATTTCCTAATAGCTTTGCTGAGATGGGTTCTCTCATATGGTTTATGTGGGATGGCTGGATTGGATTTGAAGCTAAGTGGGTTGGATCTTCAAATTGAAAAACACATGGCCTGATTGGTCCCTGAACCAGCCTAAGAATCATGAAGACATTAGCCTAGTAACCTTTGAAATAGACTATGGGTTGTAGTAAAGTTTGATTGTGTGCTTTGGTTGATCTGAAAATGGGGAAATAAGGGCTTCTTGTCAAGCTTACAAGAACCTCTCCCACTTCCAAAGCTGAAATATTCCAAAGATATTATGATTAACCAATTGCGGAATTAATAGTTCTTGAAAATAGTTGTATTCTTGTGTTTGTTTTTAACCATTAATGTGCTTTAAGTTCACTTGCTTATGCTGATATAAAAATACATATAACACTAAATAGAATAGAAAATAAGCAAACACATAAAACACCAATATAATATGGAGTTCACCCAAAACACTTGGGCTACGTCTCCTTGAGCTCTAGTCAACTTGACTAGGCTTTTTGGGATTATGGAAAAGTCCTTTTACAAGCTCCATGCTCAACGCCACTGGTTTACAATGAATGCAATGGACTTAGAACACCATCTTATCCCTAGCTCTGAAGCTCTCTAACTTTCTGGCTCTGGCTCTGGCTCTGGCTCTGGCTCTCGCTCTTGCTCTCGACTCTAGCTCTAGATTTGGCTCTAGCTCTAGCTCTTGGCTCTGGCTTGTGGCTTTGGCTCTGGATCTCAGCTCTAGCTCTAGCTCTTGGCTCTTGGCTTCCTGGCTCTGACTCTGTGTGCTACCAGCAGTTCACTTGACCTCCAAGCAATTGTCTTAATAACTTTCAGCTCTCTGGTGTTTCTCTCAACCTCCAAGCGACTCCAAAAACTCCCTCAGCTACCTGTGCTTCCCGCTCTGCCTGATCTCCCCTTAATCATGCTCTCTAGCTTCTTTGAGGCATTCTTCTAGTTCTACGGCTTACTGTCCATTTCTTCGGGTATAATCATTCCTCTATCTCTTCATCTGGCCCTCTGGCTTCTAGCTCTATGGATCTGCGCGTTACAAACACATCATTTTTTACAAAATTCCCACTTTCCATGTGGCATAATGATTAGGGGTTGTTACAAAGGAATCGACTCCTTTCTTCAGGCGAAAACCTGAAAATAGAACAAAATTCCAATACACAGAGTTTTACCAAAAATACACCATCGGGTGCAAAATCCCAAACTTCAAATAATATAGGATCACACTTAAAATCCCCATCAAGTCCGCCCTTTTATGGTTATCACAAGCCCACCATCGATATGTGTGATCTCCAATCCAACAGCTGACAGCTGCACAGATTACCCGACCGAAAAGGCGGTTTTCTCTCTCCTCCGCCATGCCATGTGTCGGCCAGTGTATGGGCTTGGGCGGAGCCCGTTCAATACCACCTACCGCCTGAGGCCCACCCGAAATCCCACTTACCACAGAACTCAAACAACCCAAAGCCGCATATATAAACCTTTTGGGTCCAACTTTATTACTTCGGGTCATTTCCTTTGTATTTCGGTTTTATAACAGAAATGTGCTAATACACAAAAAATCGGAAATACTCAAATTTCAAATTTTATGCAATCAGGCTTATAATTCCCATTGGGTCCAACCCTTATCAGCTTATCACAAGTCTCGTACCCAATGACCCTTTGTATCGGGCATCACTGATCACCCGATTACCGATCTACTAATCCATCGATCGCCGATATCGCACCTTGCATATCGCATTAACAGGGATCTATGTCCCCGCTCCTCCAATCGCTGATCAGCCGATTGCTCCAATTGCCAATTATCGCAATCACATAATCGCATTATCGCAATTACATTATCACAAGTCTAGGGTCCCGATATCGCATACATGCCTACCTTTGATGCGATGAGTCGGAGATCACTGATCAAGGGTCCTTCCGCCCTAGCCTTGAGTCCACCCCTTTGCACATTTGTGATGTGATTTCCTTAAGGAGCCTTTTAGGCCATTTTTAGAAGAATTTCCTCCTTTTTCAAAGGACAAAGGCAATCTTATTTGTGCGATAACTCCTTCATCCGAAGTCCATTTTAGCCTATTCAAGTTGCAATAGATTCAGAATGAAAAGATCTACACAATGGGACTATTTCCAAGAGAATCCTTGGAATTTCATTTTCCTCTATGAGGAACACTTTAGACTTAGAAGTCTATCCAAGATCCATTTTGGATCACGCCTTCCCACTAAAAGAAATTTTGGTCTCCAAAAGACTGACATACTAAATATGAATAGTAAATTAGAGTAACAACACCCTCTTCTTTTAGCCTCCATACACTTTCCTTGCATAGTGGCTCTGAACCAAAGCCTTTGACCACTCTCCTTCCTGGATGTGCTGGTCTTCCTGGGAAAAACTGTTTTCCTCCTTGAATTCATGCAGAACTCCTGCTGAGATGGTCGCAGAAGGTAGTTTGAACCTCTCTACCTTGATCATTGATCCAAGGTGGCTCAAACCAATCTGAAGTTACATCCGCTTCACAAAATTTTCATTTGTACCTGTTTGAAAAACTATCAACAACAACTGTTCAAAAAAATAGAAATACAGACAACAACCAGATGGCATAAAACTCCTGCTTCAACAAAAGAAACAGATTTTCACATCCTCTGAACACCTCCATGTCTTATATTTTCATACAAATGATGGACAAGATAACAAGCCCACAAAACATGCCTTTAAAACAAATGACCCTTCAAGTCAAGCATGTAGAAAAGATCTCAAGGATTCTTTTTAAAAGATTAAACACTTCATCATTATCTTCATCTTGGAGACCAAATCAACTTTTCTCAAGTCAATATTAACATTACATGCATGCCAAAGCAACCAACCCTTAGGGTTAATTACACATACATGTTCAAATACAAGGAAACTGTCAACATCCCTATGTTCATGCACATCAAGCTTATGCCTACATTTCATCCTTCAAATTTCACTTAAGCACACTGTACTTTCGAAGCTAAAATGAAGATATAATGTTGCAGCAATAAAGCGAGCCTTCTACTCAACTTTTCCATTCACCTTCTTGGTAAAATCCCGCAACTTGCATCTCATTAACAAAGAAATGCAAATAGATGAATAAATAGACATGCAATCTTGATTGGATAAGAACTCTAACCATCTCTTACCAATCCATTTCAAAGTTACTACTTTTGTTTGCACATTGGCACCAATATGTGAATCATCCTGAAACACATCAATCATGGAAACTTCCTTTTCATTTCTGCCATCTTCTCATTCCACCTTCTTCAGCTTTCGTGGAAGCATTGCTAGATTCAGAGTCCAACATTTTGTAGCAAGATGTCCTTGCTTATGGTAGTAAGAGCAACACATGTGCATCCTCTTGACAACATGATTTGCCTTGTCCAATGGACCTTTGGCTTCTTGCTTCTTTTCCTTCAAAAGTTTCCTGTATGTGGCCATTCTCTTCCAACATCTAGAAACATTATGGTTATCCAAACCACAAAAAGAACATGCCATTCTTTTCCCATATGTATGTGGAAATTATCATGCTTTGAAAAATCAAAAGGAAGATGATTAGAACTAGATTTATACCTTTCTCTTTCACCTTTATTGCCTTCACGAGGAGGTGAATCAAATGAAGAAGTGGCTCCCTTTGGAACACCATCAATCTCTTCAAGGTTGTTAGAGTTTCCACAACTCTCTAGTTCAAGTCTGTGCTTCTGAACACCTGCATCCTGCAAATGATGTTTTAAGCTATTGCATTCCTCCTTAATACAATCTTCACACTATTGAGTTAGAAGACCTGTAATGTAACTCCTTCTTGGAACTGTTTCAATGGCCTTCATGGTAGCTTTGGAACTTCCTCCATAAGACTGTCCATAGCCAAGACCAAAATATTTAGGTCTTTCCTCAACTATTATTGGGTCAACAATACCTTGTGCATGTTTACCCAAGCCTTTTCCTTCATAGCCCATCTTGGACATTAACTTGGAACCTATGCCTTTGGTATGTTTTTCAAAAGAACCAATATAAGCATTCTTAGAAGAATTTGAAGACAAACAGGAATTGTTTACCTCTTCTTTAAGTTGATACTTGAGTAAGGCTTCCTTGGCAACAAAGAGTTATGACTCCAACTCATGCATCATTTTCATGTTCATATTTGCAATATGAAGTTGCCTCTCCATTTCCTGCAATTTGTGAGAAAATAGCTACTTCTCTTCCTCCACGGAATTCAAGTACTCTCTAAGTATGCCACTCTTCCTTCCATCCTCACACATTTCTCTCACCATATCCATCATGGTGGAAAATTCTTGCTTCATGTCTTCATCAAAGACTCTTGTGAAGAAAGAAGAATTTGAGGACTCACTTGTAGAAGTTGTCATTATGCCAATGAAAAAAGGAACTCCGAACAAGATTAATAAAGAGCTTATTCAAAAACCTTTTGCAACAAACCTCTTGTGCTTCAAGGATTGTGTTGAGGTCCTTTGGGATAAGAAGAATGCCTTCAACCCTTCTTCCTTCTTGTCCTTCCTAGACTGAGGTATCAATAGCTTTCCCTTCACTTCTACAAACTCAAACTTTAGTCAGTCTACAAACAAGCATACAATTAACCTCTGACTATTTAAACACCTTTCAGACAAGAAATATTTGCTCTGTCAATCAAGCATTCTGGTATAACCTTCTTTCTAGTATAATTAGCTTTGATATCACCTTCTTGAAGGTAGGGTTAATCAATCTCAGGCTCTGATACCACCTGATCTGAAAATGGGGTGCTAAAGGCTTTTTGTCAAGATTACAAGAACCTCTCCAACTTCCAAATATTAAATATTCCCAAGATATTATGATTAACCAATTGCGGAATTAATAGTGTTTGAAAATACGTGTACACTTGTGTTTTTTTTAACCATTAATGTGCTTTAAGTTCACTTTCTTACGCTAATATAAAAATACATATAACAGTAAATAGAACAGCAAATAAGCAAACACATAAAACACCAATATAATATGGAGTTCACTCAAAACTCTTGGCTACATCTCCTTGAGCCCTAGTCAACACGACTAGGCTCTCTGTGATTATGGAAAAGTCCTTTTACAAGCTCCATGCTCAACTCGACCAGTTTACAGTGAACACAATGGGCTTAGAACACCATCTTATCCCTAGCTCGAAAGCTCTCAAGATTTCTGGCTCTCGCTCTAGCTCTGGCTCTCAGCTCTAGCTCTGGCTCTGGCTCTGGCTCTTGCTCTTGCTCTGGCTCTCAGCTCTGGCTTTGGTTCTTGGCTCTCAGCTTCTTGGCTCTGGCTTTATGAGCTATCAGCAGTTTGCTTGACCTCCAAGCGATTGTCTTAGCAACTTTCACTCTCTAGTTTTTCACTCGACCTCCAAGTGACCCCAAAAACTCCCTCAATTGCATGTGCTTCCTGCTCTGCCTGCTCTCCCCTCAATCATGCTCTCTGTCTTCTTTGAGGCATTCTTTTGTCTCTGTGACTTTCTGTCCATTTCTCCACATATAATCATTCCTTTGTCTCTTCATCTGGCCCTCTGACTTCTAGCTCTGTGGCTTTGTGCATTACAAATGCATCATTTTCTACAAAACACCTACTTGCCGCATGGCATAATGATCAGGGGCCATTACAAAGGAGTTAGGCCCTTTCTTCAGGCGAAAACCCAAAAATGGAACAAAATTCCAATACATAGATTTTTATTGAAAATACACTATCGGGCGCAAAATCCTGGACTTCAAATAATATAGGATCACGCTTAAAATCCCTATTAGGTCTGCCCTTTTATGGCTATCGCAAGCCCACCGTTGATTTGCGTGATCTTTGATCCAACGGCTGACAGGCATTTCAAGTGGTTTATGTGCACAAAGATTACCCGCCCAAAAAGGCAATTTTCTCTCTCCTACATCGTGCCACATGTCAGCCAGTGCATGGGTTTGGGTGAAGCCCGTTCAATACCACTTACCGACTAAGGCCTGCTTGAAATCCCACTTACCACGGAACTCAAACAACCCAAATCCGCATCTATAAACCTTTCAGGTCTAGCTTTATCGCTTCAAGTCATTTCCTTTGTATTTGGGTTATTTATAATGGAAATGCGCTAATACACAGAAAATCTGAAAAACCCAGATTTCAAATTTTATGCAATCATATTTATAATTCTTATCGGGTCTAGCCCTTATTAGCTTATTGCAAGTTGCGTGCCCAACAACCCTTTGTATCAAGGATCACCGATCACCCGATCGTTGATCTGCTGATCCGTCGATCCACCGATCACCGATATCACACCTCGTGTATCGTATCAGTGGGGGTTTATATCCCTGCTCCTCTGATCGCCAATTGGTTGATCACTTTGATCATCAATTATCACAATCGGATAATCACATTATCTCAAGTCTGGGGTCCCAATATCGTATACATGCGTGCCTCCAATGCGATGAGTCAAAGATCATTGATTGGGGGTCCTTTTGCCCTGGCCTTAAGTCCACCCCTTTGCACATTTGCGATGCGATTTCCTTAAGGAGCCTTTTAGGCCATTTTTAGAAGAAATGCCTCCTTTTTCAAAGGACAAAGACAATCTTCATTCTACAATAACTCCTTCATCCAAAGTTCATTTTAGCCCATTCAAGTTGCAGTAGATTAAGAATGAAAAGATCTACGCAATGGGACTATTTCTAAGAGCAGCCTTGGACTTTCATTTTCCTCTATGAGGAACACTTTAGACTTAGAATTCTATCCAAGATCCATTTTGGATCATTGGTGGGCCTAGGAATCCTTGTGGGTTAATGGCGAGATATACGGTAAAGCGAAGAGGTGGATTTTCTCTTCGTTGGGCCTAGTGATCCCAGGATGGGATGCACGGTAAAGCCTGGAGAGTATATCTTGATGTAGGGCCTAGTGATCCCTTGATCGGACTGTGGATGCATGGTAAAGCCTGAGAGACTATGCGGCACTCAAATTCCTCATAGTGTAGGCAGAGAACTCCAGTGGCATCCATGTTGATTGGTTTTTTTTATGTGTTGTATGAATCCCACATTCATGCTTGGAATATGGCACGGGGGTGATTGGTTGAAGAGAGACTTGGCTCAGCCAATCTTATGTCAGGTGGAATGTGGTAGTCCCATTTCCAGTTGGTTCATTTCATTCATTAATGATAAATTCATTCCCTTTATTTTCATATGTAAATGTATTGATGTATACGTGGATTTTCATAGGTGATATGTTTATGGTAATCATTTTCATATTATGTTGGTTATATGTACATTTTATGACAACAACTATGTGTGGCTCTCAACATGTTTTTTTTTTGTATATGAATGGATAATGTGTCTATGACCTAATAGAGGATAATGTAGCAATTGTCATAAGGGAATAATGGTTCATAGCGATTCTCAGGTAAGTATGACATCCCTAGACTTAACTATGTTGTTTACACCTATAGGTTAAATGTTGGTGATGTGTTTCACAAAATTCTTGTCATGACTACTAGGGGTCTGACCATGGTATTGTTCAGTTATTTGTTTTTGCATCATTGTTTCCCCTTATTTTTACTTATTCTAAGCTATCACTCCATTCCCGGCACTGGCTTGGGTTATGAGCCTCAAAAAGTGGAAAAAATCTCAAGGTCATTGGCATAGAACTAGAAAGCTTATGAGAGCGAATTTAAGTTGTTGGTCGCTCCCTTGCCCATATCATGAGAGTGACTATGGCCTAAAAGATCTAGAACTTTAGTGGGACCCAAGGGAAAATTGTTTGAGTGACTGAGTTGTCTCCTAAGGGTTCTTTTGATCATGTTGGATGACTCTATGTTATGGTCTGTCGATTCCACTTCCTTAAAGTCATGTAGGAGGTCAATTTTGATCATAGTAGCCTCTCGTCTCACATTTACCGTGATTGGCATGGTTACTTGGGTGGATGTGGTAGGAGGGTGTTATAATAGTTAAGATACCAAAACAATATAAATAACATATTGTATACTCTGTGTATTTATTTTCTTTCAAATAATTGTTTATGTGGTTGTATACTCATAAAATTGTTTTTATAATTTCCTACCAAATTTTAGAGAAATTAAACCAAAAA
>APFE031294927.1:46235-69507 GCA_000404065.3 Pinus taeda
ACACCATTTTTATTGTTTAGGCAAATGATGTTAGGGATGAAAAGTAGCCATGGAAATGGAAGAGTTACAAAAGGTTAGGTAGATAATGGCACTTTCTACTCTCATATGCTTTCTATCAACACACAATATTGGTAGCCAAATGAAACATGTACACCACTTTTATTGGTTAGGCAAATGATGTTAGGAATGAAAGGTAGCCATCGAAATGGAAGAAATTAAAAAATGTTAGGTAGATGATGGCACTTTCTACCTTCATATGCTTTCTATCAACACACAATATCATAATTAAGGTAGATATTGTCATAACCTATAACATAGAGCCCACTCTTCGATAGATTTAAAGAAATTTGATAACTTAATATTTAATATTGTTATATTTTTTGATAAGTAATTTTAACATTTTAGTTGGTTAATAATAATAATAATAAATATCTAAATTGAAAAAAATTATATATAATTTAGTATATGATTAAGTATAAAATAATTTAGTATTGAGGTTTTCATAATGCATTATATTTAGATATCATTTTGAAAATGATTATAAATAAGTAATTACACATTATATTTAAATATACAAATGGTTATAAATAAATGATTAATTAATAGGAAAGAATCCCAAAACATGATATCTAATATAAAAAATTGATTTATTTTTTAAAATATTATTTATTTATTCCTTTTAAAAAATATGATTTTATTATTATTATTATTATTATTATTAAACAACTAGTTTTCTATATATTTTATTTATTTTATATATATTTTATTTATTAATTATATTCTTTATTAAATTATAATATAGTTTTTTATATTTTATTAACTTATTATTGATGAATAATATTATTTATAAAAATAGAATAATCATTACTAACATCTCAAGTAAGATGGCATCAAAAGATGCCTAAAGTTTTAAGTAAAATAATAAGAAATATATAAACATTATTAAAGAGATTTTATGGTGCACTAAAGAGGAAGTAAAAGGAAACTAAAATACTACAAGGAGGTAGACAACCTTAATTTTAAAAGATCAAAATATATTTTAGTTTTGAAGAGAACAAAGGAAAAAACAACATTACTAAAATAAAGACAAACTTCTATTAGCTACATAAGGATGTTGAGCATTGGACAATATATGCCAAAATTTGCCATCATAGTAACAATAATAAAGTTGAAAATGAAACTTACCTCTCCTTTAAATCCTTAAGTACCTCCAAATTAAAACTAAATTACAAAATTTATGTTACCTTCTTAACTTACTAAATCATGAAATCTATACTAATATTGAAAGACTTCCTTCACTATTTATTAAAAATAAAAATAAAATTCTAAATAACTTTAAGTAAAATTCTTCATCCAAACACAATATTTAAAAAAGAAATGATAAACTGCGGAATACCATTTATAATATATAATATATGAACCTAACATCCTTTAAAACAAGCACTTTTCTTGTTAATGAAACCATGGTATAGTCATGCCTTCGCTGTATTTCCTTTTCTTAACAATTTAATTTTTAAGTGACAATCTGAATGCTAATGAACTTATGTCCGTTTTCTTTTATTTTATTTTCATCTTGGCCAATTTCAAGCGACGGGAAAGACTGTTAGATTTAATAAACTTTTACATTGATATGGGCCTTTTCGAAAACAGTCAATGGTTGCAATGGAATTAGCTGGCACCGTGAATTTCAGTATCGAGGCAGACTGATTATTAACGTTCTGATTAACCAGAATTTCCAACAGAGAAAAAGTAACAATCAACCCCAACCATTATTGTCTTCAGAAATCTTCAGACAGGTACCAGACTATCAGTTTTCTCATTGTTGGTTTAAACAGTGGAAAGATTAACTTACATCGACTGTGTACCCAGTATATGCCGACATGGTATCACACATATATACACACACGATCAGTAAAATGAGGCGGTGGGGTTACTTATTCTAATTGTGTTAAGTGCTTCAATGACGTTTGATGTCAGTCACTCTAACTCTGTAAATTAAAGTTCTAATTTCAACTGTTACACTTGAGTTACCATGTATTATTGTGATGTGAATAACAATTAAGTATTTTTAAAGTGATAAAAATATTTATGGTGTTTTTTTTTTGGTAAATGTGGATTTTTTTTCAATTTTTTTTCATGAGAGTGTTAAATCATTTTTTTATAGCGGAAATTAATTCAGTACTATCAAAAATTTTTATGGTATCTAAAATTTTGAAGTTAGACAGTCGTAACCAGGATTTCCAAAAATTTCTGCAAGATTTTGTCAAAATTATATCAAAATTTTAATTCTTTTCTAAAAGAAAACCAGCCTCCAGCCTCCTTACACTCACTATGCAAAATTTTATTATTAATGGTATTGATTCACTAGGTATACAAAATTTTATTATTAATGGTATTGATTCACCAAGTATTTAACCTACACCAATGAGATTTTTTAAAGCAACAATTCACATGGAAAACATATTTAACTAGTCAATATTGACTTCTCCTTATTCCTGGTTTGTGATATATGTTGACAAGTATGGTTTACTTTAATATAGTCCATTTCAACTTCCAAGGTCACATCAACGGATGACTTAATATATAGGAGTGAGCTCGAGATCACCATTTAATCCTTGCCGCTATTACCATCTATCCAAGACAGCATGACTTGTTGACTCATTATATTAATCCTGGAAAGGATATTAGTTTATTTTATTATTATTATGAATTGCAGTGAAGTACTTTTAAAATTATAATAAAAAAGTTGTAAATTTTATGGTGTTGTTGCCTTGTTGGTTAATTTGGTCTTTTTTTTTCTTCAGAAAATACAACAGTGGGAGTGTTTGAATCATTTTTTTATGGTGGAAATGGATTTAACATTATCCTAAACCCTTATAGAACCCAAAATCTTGAAGCTAGACAATTATAACCTAGATTAAAAAAAAAAATTGCTAGATTTTGTCAAAATTGTGCTAGAATTTTCATTGCTTTCAAGGAGAAAATGTTGCCTCTGAGCGTAAAACTAAAAACCAAAGAGGCCATTGAGATAATTTAATGGAACAATCTAACATGAAAAATAACTAGTCAATATTAACTTCTTGTGATTCCCTTGTTTGTGATATATTGTTATTTATGTAGATAGGTATGGTATATTTCAATATGGTGGTCTTTTTCAAGGTCATGTCCAACAATAATACTCTAATAAGATGGGGAATAGAACAATGGTTTAACATCTAAGAGTGTCTTAATACTTAATATCTAGGAGTGTCTTAATAGGTCATTCAATCAAGTCTATCAAAAACCCTATGTAGACTCATTACATTAATAGTTGAAAAGTTCAAGATATTATTTTATATTAATATTATTGTTATTAACAATTAAATAAGTTTATCTTAAATTTAATGGTGTTATTTTCTGATTGGTTAATTTGGTTTTTTTTTTTTTTTTCAAAATATCTAACCATTTGATTGAGAGTAAAAATAAATTAAGCACTACCGAAAACCTTTATGGCATCAAAAATATTGGAACTAAAGTGTTAGTAATGCAGATTTTCAAAAACTTTCATTGAATTTTATCAAAATAATGCATTATGCAAATTTCGAAAACCTAGAATCCTTAGACTGCACAAAATTGTACTATTAATGCTATTGATTGGCCCGTATTTAAACTATTTATCTTGAAGCAAACAACCAGAATGGCAACTTGGATTTTTCAATGCAACAATTTCATATGGAAAATATATTGAACTGGTCTTGGTGCCTTTGTTTGTGATATATTGTTATTTATGTTGATAGGTAGGTTAGAGTTCAATCTGGTTTTATTTTCGTTATTTAAAATATAAAAAATTATAAATATTATATACCTAATAATGTGACTATATAAATTAATTTTTTATAAATTAAATTTTTTTTATTAGTTTCAAGTGTTTTTTTGGCCTTTTCGTAAGTTTTATAATTGGTAACATGATGGCTATGTTTAAAATATTAATAAAATATTTAATAAAAGAAAAATAAAGACTCTTACTTAACTTTTAGGAGTATTATTAATAGCTTATTTGATCCCATTTATTAATCTATCTAAAATCCATATATTATCATCCATTTTTAAGTTATAATATCTATCTATATTTTTTTAAAAAATATAAAAATATAAAATAAGTATGTATTTTAATAAATACAATAATATAAATTAAAAATTAAATTTTTTTATTTGCACTCTTATTTTACTTACAAATTTTCAAAATTACAAATAATTACATTAATTCAAAAGGCATCGGGCCAAAAAACTTTCTTACCAGGTTTCTGCCCAAAACAAATTTATTTAACCGATTTAATATTATTGTAAATCATTTACTATTAGCTTTTATCGGTCATGGCCGTGCTAGTTTACCATATTAATTGACCTCACAGCTTAAATCAACGTTTTTATGCTCAGCTCGTTACGTCAATCGTGATATTATTTTATTTTCTCGGCCGGATCGATGGCGTTATATTAACAGTAGTCCTCTGATGTGGTGCAACAGTAATCGAACTGAGACAACCCATGTGAACTGATACCGAGGTTTGTCACTTATAATTAGCCCTGCCTACATATACGTCTCTAGCGGTTGGGAGCGCAGTCGTGTCACTTGCGATTTTCTGTTGTGTTGTTGGTGGCAGATATGGAAAAACGATGCTCTTGATTTTGGCGTGCATCTGCATATTATCTCATTCTCGTTCAAGTTTGCATGCATGCCCCCCGTGATGGCTTCTCTTCATGCTTCTCTGCTATCTTTTGCGTTATCGTATCTACGAAACGCTGACCTCACTATATACCACTCTCTATGTCCATAACTTCATGAGCGTTCTGAGTAGTGGTTAATCATTTATGTGCATCCTTAATCCAATTGTATTTGTGATCATTTTAATAGGCTTACTTACTTTGTGCTTAATTGCTTCTCACTGTTATAATTAGTATAGCATAGATTTAATGATGTGAATTTATATGAATTTTTTTCAATCAAAATTATTTATATTATAATTTTACTTAAATAATTTTGGTGTAGAATATAATGTTATAATTTATTGTTAAATGTATTTTGAATATTATATAAAATACTTAACATTTAAATATATATATTTTTCATTATTTAAATTGTATTTTTGAGTGCTATATAATATTAATATTTGTGCAAGGCACATTTTTATTTTTTCACAAGTGTATATCATATTAATTGGTATTAAAATATTTTATTGTTAATACACATTAAATATTTTATTATAATTATACTAATTAATTTTTTTTTTTATTTTTTTCTTTTACTTTAACCTGTATTGTTGTTGATGATACTTATGGGAGATCTGTGTGTTGCTTTTAAGGATTTGGCCAATATTTTGAGTGAACCCTTTACCCATCTTAAGTTAAGATTCAAGTCTCTAAAAGATGGGTGAAGGGTTCACTGGAAACATTTGGCAAATTTTTGAAAGCAACACGATTATCTAAAGGTATTCATCAAAAACATTTTTTTTCTATATATATAAAGTTGATATCGACATAAATTAGTTAGTATACATCTTTAAATAATTTATTAAAATCTAACGTCTAAATATTTTTGAAAAGTATAAAAATTTAAACATTTTACTAACACATTTTTTATTTCTAATTAATTCACATGAATTTTTTCACAACTAACTAAACATACTTAACCTATTTACTTTTAGTTTTATATACTTAACCTATTTACTTTTAGTTTTTTTATTATAAATGATATTTCTGTCTGTTTAAAAAATAATACCCCACTGTGAAATAAACTTTTTTTCTCGATCACATGCAGTTTTTAATATTTTTACCTTATTTTATAGAATATATAAAATATTGACCAATATAATCCGCATTCATAAAGCATCGACTTGGTAGAACTTCATTTTGTTATCAATTCAAAAATTGAGCATTTTCTTATCAATTCATAAACTATACAATTAAATCATTTAGGGGAATCCAAGTAAAATAATAATGATCAGATTATATCCTAAAAGCCAAATTGCCAGTTCATTTTTCATTTCGAATCTAGAGGTTTAATATTTACAAATGTTGTGATATCGAGATCTAACCTACATCAAATCAAATACATTGACCAATGATCCATTTTAAGTATTTGGAATATATTTAGGCATGTTTTATCGTGGGAATATATTTAAGTTTCACTAAAACTAAACTAACATATAATGAAAAAATAATTGCATATATTTTAATTGTATAATACAAAATAATAAGAGAGAATGATTGTAATGATGAGACAAACAAACAATTATTTAATGTAACTAATTAATTGCAAAGATTAAAATAACCTGAAATAATAATTTAATGTGACTAATTAGTTGCACGATTAACTTAAAATAATAAGATATATTAGTTTAATAAGATGTATTAGTTTTATTGATAATATAATATTAAAAAAAATAGAGTAATTAAGTAGGTGTATTGATTTTAGTAATGATATAATGCAAAATTATTGGTGTATTCATTTTAGTGATACAATGAAAATTTTTTAATGTAATAATTGAAAAATGTATCAAAAAAGTTGATCTAATACATTGATTTCTATTAGAAAGTTTAAGAGGGGGAGTGAATCAATAATATGACTTATGGCCAATTTTAAACCTTTTTTTTTTCAACTACTAAATGATGCACTAATTAATTATCACATCGCAATGTGTTAGAAACAAATAGCATATGTATAACCATAATCATATGAGCAACAATATTAATAAGCATATAACCATGAGATCTACAATGCACAAGCAATTAACCATCAAGACGTATAACATCAATACATCAATAAGCACATCAAAAAAGGACACCAGATGTAAGGTGGAAACCACAAGGGTAAAAACCATCATCGAAAGATAGTCTTCATCGTTGTATCTTCTATTATCATAAAATTTGTTTATATTTGATTCACTAGAGACTACCAATGTGTAAGGCACAACTTTCTAATCATGTGATGTTCTATTCGCTCTAGACAACAACTTGTATGCATTTTTCAGGCCACCAATTCCAAGTTCTCATGCCACTACCTAAAAGATGCCACTATACCTTGAATACACAAGCCACCACTTGCTCAGTCAGCCAAAACCTTCAGTGCATCTCATGCACTGCATTCCAAAATATTTCATATTTGGCCCTATACTCAACATTGAAACAATTTTGAACTACTTTTCATCAATTTTCAAATTGGATTCAGTATGATTATATGCTCAATAACTCAATCAAAAACCATCAACCAATGTTCCTTTTTTCCTTTTTGTGACACCATTCTACTATGGGTTGTGTGGTACAATAAATTAATGCACTATTCAATCATCCTTTCAGTAGTTCATGAACTTCCCCAACTTGTATTCTCCCCCTTGACCTGAATGAAGGATTTTTATGAACTTCCCTATTTGCTTCTCTAACATGTTTTTGAATTCTTTGAAATATTCAAAGACATCACTCTTTCTCCTAAGGAAGTACACCTATGTGTACCTTGTGTAATCATCAATAAACAACAGAAAACAATAAGCACCTCCTAAAGATAGCATCTGCATTGGCCCAGAAACATCATAATCCACAACTTCTAATACATCTCTTCTTCTCCTATCAAAATTAGAGGGGAATTAATCTCTATGTATTTTTCCTAATGCACACCCTAAACAAGAAACTTACATATTGTTTAAGCTTGGGAGTCCTTCAACCATTCTTTGTTTTTGAAACAATAATAAATCATGATAATTGATTTGACTATAGCTCTACTGCCAAAGTATTTATGTTGACATGGTTGTAGAATTCAATGCATGATGATTTTTTTTGGTGACATCAAACTTGTATAGTCCTCCAACCCTAACTCCTAAAGCAACATGTTTGTAGTGATCTAGAAAATCCTTTACTATGCAATGTGTTTTGAAGAATTCAACCTTTAGATTTTGATCTATAATTGTGGACATAAAGATCAGATTTTTCTTGATCTTGGGAACATACATAACATTTTGAATGTGTCTAACACTGCCATTTGGTAGAGTCATTAGAATATCTCCATATATCTCTCCATATCCCTTGATCTGATGTGCATGATCATCTCCAAGATAAATGTTTCCACCATTTCTCATTTCCTTGAAGTTCTCATACCAGTCTTTATTGGATCTCATGTGGATTGAAGCTCTGGAATCCTCAAACCATGCATTAACATCATTGTCCTCAATAGACAACAACTTAAGGTTCTTAAGATCATAATTAAGGTTTTCTCCTGCAAAGTGTCATGAACGTCTTATTTGTTTATGCCTAACTTCATCACTTTTATTCTTGCAACAATTTCTGGCAACATGGAAAATTTTAAGAATGGAAAATTATCTTGAAGTTTAAAAACTTTTGCGAATCTCACTAATTCCTAATATGCAAACTATAAAATGTTTATTCATGTATTTGTGAAATTATTCAAATTTATAGTGATTTTATATGTACTCTCTATATAATGATGGCAATTTTTAAGGTAAAATAACTTTGTATTTTAAAATTTGGGCGAATCATTTTTATAAAAAATGGAAATTGGCGAATCTTTTTCTGGAAAAATCATGGAAAATTAGCCCACTTATGAATATTAGCCCCTAAAATTTTCCATGTTTGGCAAGATGCCCACTTCTACCAAAATAAAAAAATTTAATTTGGGAATCAATTCTAGTAAGTGACATACCTTAATTTGGCTTTGGAGATGGCCTATGGACTTCCACCTTTACTTCGTTCTCCTGTTTTCTTTGAAGAATTTCTTCTTTGCCACAAGTGTTAAGTCTTGATTATGAGGCTTCAAATTCTTGTGCCTTTCTTCATCCCGCATTGAGTATGCCTCTCAATCACTGAAAAGTAGGAGCTTTCTCCTTTGTTGTAAGACCTGTAATAAACATCTCATAGTCCTTTGACATTCCATTTAATGTGATTGTCACAAGATCAGTACTAGGAACTGATTCTCCCATGTCTCACAACTTATCTTTCAAATATTTGATTCTTGAAACAAAAGCACTCATTGATTCATTTCTTCCATTTTAATATAAAGGAGCTTACTTTTTAGGAATAAGACTCGATTTGTATTTTTAGTGTCATATAGATCCTTAAGTGTATTCCAAGTTTCATTAGAAGTCTTACAGTCACGAATATGAGGAATTATGTTATCTTTCACACACATCCTTAATAATACCTTTACTTTGTTCTCCCGCTTCTCCCAATCTTGAATCGATGTAGTTATCACGCCTCTAACAAAACTTGGTTTTGCTTCTTCTCCTTTTAAATGCCCTTTCCCTCCATGAGAGTCTACAACTTAAATTTCAAATTAACATGATTTGAGCCATCCAATGTATTGGCCTCATTGTGGTAGGTCCTTGCAAGAGCATTAACCATCTTAACCAAGAAATCCCAATTTCCAACAACGCCCTAATTCTTGCTCCACACTTCACAAGGACCACCAACAAATCCATGAATCTATTGTCAAAACTGTCACGATCGACAGATCCATGGCTCCAACAATGACCGGGTTGGGGCTCCACACTCTACTCAAATTAAATCTAGATTGAGGCTCAACATCTTCAAAAAAAAATGAAGCTTAACCAATCTTTAAATTCCACACAAATAGATCTGTGCACTTTTACTACAAACAAAATGTGCAGGGGCAAAATCTGTGCACTTTTACTTCATAGAAGCTATGGAAATCTGCTCGCCTTTCCTTAATAAAAGTTGCAAAATCTACTCACTTTTCCTTAATAAAATCTACACAATTCGTTCTCATTTTTCCTTAAAGAAACTGTGCAAATCTACTCACTGTTCCTTAAGAGAAGTTGCACAAATATGCTCACTTTCCATTAATAAAAGTTGTGCAATCTTCCAAATCCGTGCACTATACAATTGACTGAGGGTGCGCAAGTCCTAATATCCAATACGACTCTTCTGCACTTGATAGGTCCCAACTCTGCTCACTCCTATTGTAGCTACTCCGTTGACAATATGCAAATGACTTCACTCTTGGTAATATTCACGCTAGAGCCAACAGATCTACGAAGCACAGATCGACGAATTTCTCAATGCATAGGTATGACAATTCTTGTCTCTTCAAACATGTCAACAAATCTTCACACCAACACTCACTAGCATAGGAGCCTCCATGCTCACCATAACCTTACTCTCCCTACTAGTCTTATCCATCAAGAGTTCTGACACCAAATTAAAAAATATGGAAGACGAAATTTAGGAATGAACCACACAAGTGATAGGTGAGACGAGTTGGACATGGAGGCTACAAATCAGTTGCTAAACATTCATTGATTAAGAAAACAAGATTACACATATTTATGTGATTACATTTTTGTTAGGGAGATCAAACAAACTCCTAGAAAATAGGATATAACACTTAAATAAAAACACAATATAAACCAATGACAACTGCTTTCTCCATTATTTTCAGGTAGATCTCCTTATGCGATGAGCATTGTTGTTATATGGCTATATGAAAGTTTCATTGCCAATTTTAAGAACAATGAGGGGTGGCCATACAGAGTTACTAGTAATATAGGAGTAAGGTTGTCCCCTATTCCCTACTTACTTTACCATTTACATTGATAAGCTAGAATCTTGGTTGAGAGAAGCTCGTTGTACTAGCCCAACTCTCACTAGTATAGTAATAATCTTTCTACTTTATGTTAATGTTATTATTCTTATGACACATGATCCATGTAACCTGAATAATCGTCTAAAAATCCTCAAAGACTTTACTCTAACATCTATATAATTTTAAACCTGAAAAAAAAAAAAAAAATAAATAAAAAAATAAATAAATAAAAATAAAAAAAAAAAATAAAAATAAAAATAAAATAAATAAAAAATTATAATAATCAAATCCAATAAAATTATTAAAAACTTTCCAATATAACAATTATTCTTGCAATGAAATTATTTATAAAACTTTCCAAATAACAATTATACTTGTAATGAAGCACGTTCATATGATATCTTAGAAGTGAAAATAACAAACCTTTCATATTCATACTTTTATATTATTTATACATGTGAAATTTGGAAATTTCATATCTCACAGAAAACAAATCTTTAAAACTTTGTATGACTTTTATCTTAATATTAAATATGGAGTTGTCTATAATGCGACTTTTTGGAGATTCCGGTGACGGAATCAGGCGGAAGAAATGAGGTTAAATCTTGATTTTTAGCAGTTAAAATGGTTTTTTAACTGCATATTTGGATTCAGCGCCTTGGAAAACCCCTGGGAGCCATTGATTGTGCAGAAACTAGCTATCAAACTTAGGATTCCAATGAATTGCTGCCGGATTTTGACCGGAAAAATCCGCCGGAAAAGCTTTCAAAAAGTCGCGTTATAGACTACTGCATTAAATATTATACCCTCTATCCTATTTTCTTCATTATAGAATTAAACATCTCCACCATTAAATGCATGCCCTATGATTGAATAATTAAGGTACCAGAACAATATAAATAGCATGTTGTATACTGACACATTCCGTGTATTTCTTTTGTTTCAAACAAACCTTTTTATGTAACTGTATGCTCATAAACTTGTTCCTTTTAATTTATTTTTTTGCTCTTTACCAATTTCAAACGACGGGGACTGTTAGATTTAATAAACATTTACATGGATTTGTGACTTTTCGAAAACAATTATCGGTGGGAATGAAGTTAGCTGTGACGGTAAAAAAGTAACAACCAAACCCAATCATTGTTATCTTCAAAGTGACAGGTACAAAGACATCAGTTCCGTCATTGTTAACTCAAAATAGTGAAAACCTTTACTTAATATGAGCTTAAGTTGATTGTAGATTTTCTGAATATTTTGGGATTTGATGAGCGCAGATAAAAAAATTGACTACACCTATGTACATCAAATCCCCGAATATTCTGAGAACCTGCAATCGATTTAAGAATGACCAATGTATAAAGCATAACGTTCATATATGCAATATAGCATTAAATGTACTAAGCCCTTTAAATTCGACCAGTCAAATATGATGAAATGGATTTCTACTATACAATTTGTGAAATGTTTTAGAGAAATTAGATCGAAAAAGTTAATCTAAAAAATTTCAAAAAAATCATACTTGTAAATAAAAGATGAAAAAATAAAAAAAAAATAACAAATCAATATTAACTTTCTGTGATCCACCTATTTGTAATACATTGATAATCTACGGTTAATAAATATATTTTTATTTCAAAAAAAAAAATTCGCCTTTTTATATAATTTTTATTTTTAAAATAAAATAATGTAAATGAATAAATGTGAAATATAATTTATATTAAAATTATAATAACTGATAAGAAAAAAAAAATTCCAATCTACACTCCTACCCATTATACTAACTTTAAAAGACATTCCCATTAAGCCATTCCCCCTAAAATAATGCAAGTATTTTAATATAGTAAAATTGGTCAATAATCTAATTTATATAACTATAATAATTTACAAAATTATATAACCATCCTAATTTAATTTATATAATTAAATTAAAACTCACAACCTAGCAAAAAGGCCGGCAGAATCGCATATTATTTTATTTCTTTTCACCTTGATAGATGGTGTTATATTCACGCAAAAAATAACTTGTTTGCTATTGGACAGTTAATGCGTAAGGTGGTATATGTTTATAATTAAATAAGTTAAATAATATACTTCTTAAATCTAACCATATAGAAATTGTCTTATTTATTGCCTACTAATGGACTAGTCCACCAAAGCGGGCGAATTATTTAGATAGTGATAAGTGGCTATAGAATTTGGTAAATTTCTTTTATAAAGGAAGTGTTTGAATCGTGTTTTTGATAGTAGAAATGAATGCAGCACCATCAAAAACGTCTAAAAATACCGGATAGTTGGGACGCTGCAGTATTGCTCGCCCCACCAGGGTTTGGATTGCCCCTACATGCTGGGATGCTATACGCATTATATGTTGACTATTGACGGGTTGCTGTCAATGTGACGCAATGATATCGATTGTACAGAAATTGTAAATAATGTAATATATATCGCTTCTTCAAGGCCCCTCTCCTGAAAAAAAAATTGAATTTTAACAACTATAATTTAGATTGACAAAAATCTTTACTAAATTTTTTCTAAATATAACTAAAATTTCTATTACTTTCCTCCGACTAAATAAACTAAGTCCCAATTATAAATATAACCAAAACTTCTATTACTTTCCTCTGACTAATTAGACTACGTCTCCAATAATATGCCACTTATTTTGCGCCTTATATTGAGCGTGGTCGTCTGATGTGGTGTAACAATAATGGTACTGAGACAGCCCATGTGACTGATACCGTGGACTGTCACTTATAATTAGCCCGGGCTACATATATGTCTCTAGCTTTTGGGAGCGCAGTCGTGTCACTTGCGATTTTCTGTTGTGTTGTTGGTGGCAGATATAGAAAAACGATGCTTTTGATTTTTGCGTGCATCTGCATATCATCTCATTCTCGTTTCCGTTTGTATACATGCCGCCCCATGATGGCTTCACTGCTATCTTTTCTGTTATCTAATGGATGAAACGAAGACCTCGTTGTATACCACTCCGCATGTTCATGGCCGTACTCAGTAGCGGTTAAGACTATCGGTTCATCCTTAACCCGATCGTATTGACATATATCTTTAATCTGACTGTAAATTCCAGCGATTGGGGTTACACACATTGTAGCTATTTGTTTGTCACTAGGTCAGGATGATATGCACTTGAATTTGTCATTTGATAATCTGAATTTACAATCTCATATGTTTTTATATAATATTTTATATTTTATAAAAATATAAATATATATAAATAAATTTTATTGAGAAAAAAGCTAAAAGGTTTATTCTGCAATCTAGTATGAAAAACATCAGACATGGGTAAGTATATTACGTTTTTAGAAAAAGAATAAAAATAATTTTAGCTCATGTAACCCAAATAAAAAACAAAAATTAAATAACCATATAAATAAACAATTAAACCTCTATTAACACAACAATTAGCTAAGTTATTGACATTTCACTTTTTGAATATCCATATTAACTAATATATTTCTGTATGAACTTTCACTTTCTCTTACAGGAAGTGTGTTTATATATATGTGTGTGTATTAATATTAACCTTAGCTAGAAAGAATGGAAAAACAAATTTTCCTTAAATTTCCATCTTATGTTGTTGAAATATGTTTTTGACTACATACAAGGATTCGAAAAACCTCTTGGAATTATGAAGAGTCCACAATTCAAATATGTGGTTCCAAGAAATACTCACTTGATCTAGGGAAAATTCAACAAGAAAATATGCCCAAAAAAACTCCAAAACTGATAACAAATAGATTGGGATAAAACACTGCTAAAATAAGACATCCTTACCAAATTCAATTTGAAGAGTTTTTAACTCTTTTTTTTCTACGTTAAGACTAACCTAAGTACCCACGGGGGATTTGAACCGGTGACCTATCGCAAGGAGTGCCTTAACAAGGCACCCATTCACCGTCAATCCAAAGCCCCGTGGGCTATGAGTGAATTGTTTCTCATAACCATTTCATTTCTAAAATATTTCAGAATCTGCAATGGACATAAAAATGGGCCCATTCAAGGATGTCTACCTTCTAACCTTATCATGCTAAGTTAAGGTATCATATGACATATTCTATTCTATTAAAACTCTTTAAATTGAGCTTGGTAACTATATCTTTTTCCCACCTTCCTTATATTTTCTTGATCATGTGTTCTAGGAATATTCTGAAATTTGGCCCAAAAAAAAAATAAGTGGCTTATGAAATATCTAGTATTTCCAATATTTTTCATAACAATAGTACAATATATATTATAGTTTATATTTTATATGATAAAGATATCATTAAAAAAATATGAGGTTATAAATTCATATCATCAAAAAATTTAGTGACAAATTCAAGTGCAGATTATCCATAACCTAGTGACAAATAAGTAATTAGAAATTATTTTATTTCACTCATGTACATTAGATTTCCATGTTATTCCAAAATCTACAATCAAATTATGTTCATATTTGGGATATAGGTTCATTCCATGATGTCTCAAAATGCTTCCAACCTTAGTAAATTACAATCTATTAATATATTTAGCTAATAGGCTATTTTGATATACCCTTAAATTTGGATCATGATAACAACCAATAGATTTTATTCAAACCACTATAATACCATGGTTAAAATAAATAAAGGATATAGGAGATAGGTTTCCTCCTATATCCTTAAAAGAGTCAATAATTCAACTATCTTTCTATCTTTACTCCTAGGTTTTCAATGACTTAGAGTGAAAATCCTACTCTTGTGAGTGATATTATAATTGGGGAGATTTGGTTAAATATAATATTTTTCCATGAAACAAATGTTATTATAAATATATCTATAAAGGTGAATTTCTTATGGGGCATCTGGAGGAAGACCACCTGCCCTCAACATCCAACCAGAGCTCGCCTGTAAGCATGCACCCAACCAGGTAACAGCGCATGGTTCATCCAGGAATGACACTCGCTCTGGGTAAGTTTTGACATAGTAGGTTCATAAGCCGAACGTTCTACGTGTCTTTCTCCTGGGGTAGTCATCTGCATGGCTAGCTACCACTCGTCCTCTCCATAGTCTTTATCTCATGCTATATATCAGACACTCCCTACAAGCTCTCAGTTTTTTCCTTTCCCCTGTGCTTAGGCGCAGGGCCATTTTTTCTCTAACCTCCTCTGCATTTTATCTATGTTTTCATCTCCCTCGTTACGATTTCCTTCACCTGGTCATCCTCCCGGACGTGTCGCTCTATGTTTTCATCTCCCTCGTTACGATTTCCTTCACCTGGTCATCCTCCTGGACGTGACGCTCCTGCTCGCCGTGAAAACATCATAGGTTCCCCTTCTCCCCTTGCTCCTAGCATTAGGAAGGTCGTTTCAGTTTTTTAATGGTCTGTAAATTATTACTATCCAGGAACAGTTTCTCATTCGGTCATTTCTGATGAAGTCTAAATTTCTCTTTTACGCTGCTCCTGGCTTTTATTATGATTAGTTTAATGTGAGCTGAAGGTAGAAGATATGTGGGTTGAGTTCGTAAACAAGATAAAATCTGTAGTTCATGTTTACAGGCCATGCTCGGACGTTAGACTCAGGCTAGGTAGCTGGTGGTGCATCATCCAGGTCTACTGCTGTTGCATAGACTGCCATGGTCAATCGCCGGATCTGTCCCCGGATTCTGGTAGCCTTTCAACTGGAAAATCATCTGAATGATTTTTGAATCTCTCAGGCACCCAATCCTGTCATCATTGATGGTTTGCATTAATGCATTAACGTCTGCTTCCTCTGGCCACCTTCCCAAGTCTGAACATCCCTTTTCTCAAAGTCAATTCGACGGTGGTTTCTCATTTCGTTTTCTGCCTCTCAAAGCAGATGATCAGGCAACAAGATTTCGTCAGCCTGCCTTTTATGACCAAGAAGATTTTATCTAAAGCGACTTTCCTTTCCTTTTCAGAACATTCCAAGATAAGGCTTCCTTTTTTTCCTTTCTGACAAACCTTCTGTCAGTCGATCCTTCCATCCAGGCTTTTCTTGACAGTCTCAATTTTCTGTGGACTCGATCTCCTGTCAGGTTCAAGATCCAAGCAACCTCTCTCTGTCAGGGATCTTTAAATGGATGACCCGGACTCGCCTACCACCATGGCATTTATCAAAGCTGCCATGGAGGCCGAAAGGGCCCACAAACCAATCTCCACCTGGCAAGACATGGTGGCATCCATGATCCCAATGAATCCTGCCCCCGGTTTTGATCCTGAGCTGCCTCAGTCCGCCCCCGAGCTACCTCCATCTACATTTCCAAAAGGTAAATATATCTCGGAGAATAATCCTGGAACCAGGAATAAATACAAAAAAATATTGCTCCCGGTTAAATCTGGTCCTCCCGCCAAAGCCATTCATATCACTGGGGATGTTTTGATTGAACGCATTGACAGCCTCCAAAAACTTGCTCTAATTGGGAAATGGTATTTCCCGTTTATGGAGGATGAGGAAATGCGGAAATGGCTGGCCGAACAATGGACCCCCATCATTGGATACGTCCCGGTTATCTCGCGGCTCATGAAAGATTGGCTCTCTTTTCATTTCCTTAAATCAGAGGACGTGGACTCCATCCTCAAGCGTCCATGGGTCTGTGGCAGAAGTTTCCTCTCTCTGTCGAGGTGGTATTTGGGCTTCGACCCCCTGAAGAACACACCAACAAATAGCATGATTTGGGTCAAGCTCCCTAATCTGCCTCTCGAACTATGGTCTTCAGAAACTCTATCTGAAATTGGAAACTCTATCGGAAAATTTGTATATGTGGACCCATGGTGTTGAGGGGAGCGGGATAAAAGAATAGCCTGGATCCTAATAGAGAAACAATATAAAGGCAACTACCCGGAATACGTGGAGATCTCCTGGAATGGGATAAAAAATTTTCAGAGGATTGATTTTTGGGGAATCCCATTTCGTTGTTCCAAATGCCACAAAACGGGTCACTTAATCAGAAACTGCTGCTTCCGCAACCTCCAGAGGTCTAAAAAGTCCTTTTTCTCTGGCAAAAGAAGAGTGGCCTCAGAATCTTTGTAGGGGCATGTCCCAGAATCATTGCAGGGGCACGAAAATACATCTGATAGTCCCCTAAAAAGCTCACCTGCAGGTATTCTCCCCTCCCCCATTGAAGATCCTGGTTTCGGCTCACCTATCCCCGAACCCCGTCAAGAAGCCACGATCCCATCTCCTCCAGCTATGAGTTTGGAAGCCTTTGAGGTGGGATCCCACACCATCCACATTCCTTCCTCGTCTCAATCCTCGGACCTCCACCTGCAACGCAGCCCCGGCCCCCTCATGAAAGGAAAGGACCTTTCCCCATCTCCCACGCCTCAAAATTCTCCTGCGGAGTCCCCAAAAAACATGATGGACAGCGACCTTGATCTATTTATGCACAGAAACTCTATTGATCTAGAGCCGCTCACTATCCACAAACCCGACTTTCCATCAATAAGCCCCAATTCTGCCAAAAACATTACGGTAAGGAAAAAAGGAAAAGGGAGTACGAGACATTTCAGAGGCCGCACTATCGCCTCAGATTTGGGCATTACCAATCTGGCCCTTGTTGAAGTTCCGGTTATGGAATCGGACCCCCCTTGACCTCTTAGAGCAAGTATGGTCGGTGAATCCTCTAAATGACATTCCTCGTCTCAATGAACATTCGGGGCTTGGGAGCTGGCCCTAAATTCATTGCTCTAAAACATTTCTTCAGAACAGCTAGGCCAAAAATAATTTTTGTACAGGAAACAATGCACTCCAGCAAGGATACGATTGCATATTTTAGGAGGATGTTCCCATCTTGGTTTTTGGTTGCAACTGGGGCGAATGGACAGTCTGGGGGATTAGCAGTCATGTGGGATCCAGTATGGGTAAAAGCGATTGCTTTCAAATGCTGTGCGGGGATTCTTATCACAGTTTCCTACAGAGGAACTGATTTAAAGTTAAATCTTTTGAACATTTATGGCCCATGCAAAAACAGGCTTCCCTTCTGGGAAAAGCTTTTTGCCACGGAGTTCTTGATATGGAATCACTGATTATAGCAGGTGATTTAAACATGACCCTCAGTGCTGACGAATGTTGGGGATCTTGCAGGAAGAATGATAAAATGGGCGATAGACTAAGAGCTAAATTGATGAGAAGGAACCTTGTGGACGTCGTCCCGGATCCCCTATCCCCGACATGGGACAATGGCAGGTTTGGTCAGGCTTATAAAGCCAAGAGAATCGACCGCTTTATCATCCATGCAGGTATCATCGATAAATGCGGTACGTCAATCTCATATATTGCAAAAGAATTCTCCTCGGACCACAGGCCAATTCTCCTAGAATGGCAGGATTCGGCCTTCAAGAAGGGATACTCCTTCAAATTCAACAGAGTTTTTCTAAACGATCCAGCCTTTAACAAATTCATCTCCAGCAAGTGGGCGGACTTACAGGTTTCAAACAAGGCTCTGCTCACCACTTTCAGAGAAAAAATTCAAGCTCTGCGTATCTCTGCTAAGGAATGGCAGATTCAAAAAATTAAAAAAGATTGTCGCGATCTCTCTTCCATCCAGACGGAACTGTAATCTCTCTCCTCATCCTCTTCCTGGAGCTCTATGTCTTTCGATAAAAAGAACAAAATCAGGGAACTGTCCATGAGGAAGAACGACCTGCTGCTCAAGGAAGAGCTCACCTGGCGTTTAAAAAGTAGAGCGCTTTGGCTCAAAGAGGGTGACCGTAACTCTAAGTTCTTTCACTCCTTCGCAAACGCCAGACGGAAGAGTAACTCTATCTGGAATATTCGGGACAGTGGGGGAAATCTTCTCTCCTCTCAGGAAGAAATAGCAAAGGAAGCCACCTCTTTTTTTCAAAACCAATACAAACGCGGGCATAGCAGTCTCCACAATATGTTTTGGGCGGCAGAGTTTGTCCCTATCATGTTCGACCCCCAGGCATACGAGGATTTCATAAAGCCTGTCTCCGAGGACGAGCTTCTCTCTGCAATGAAAGCCTTCAAAAAGGACAGAAGTCCGGGGCCGGACGGATGGCCGATTGAATTTTTCATACACTTCTATGATCTGTTTAAACGGGACCTCCTGCGTATGGTTGAAGCATCCCGTATGTCGGGACATATCCACAGCTCTTTGTCCTCCACTTTCATCGCCTTGATTCCCAAGAAGAAGGGATCTGCCTCTCTCCATGATTTCCGTCCTATCTCATTATGTAACTCTTTATTCAAGATAATATCAAAAATCATAGCGGAGAGATTAAAGCCCGCGTTAAATCATTTCATCTCCAGGGACCAGCACGCCTTCTTAAAAGATAGAAATATCTGGGACGCTGTGGCCATGACCCAAGAATGCTTATATTCCATGGCGACAAATAAATCAGAGGCGGCAATCTACAAAATCGATCTCAAAAAAGCATTTGATTGCATGGACTGGGGCTTCCTTCGCATTTTGCTGGCAAAAATCGGCCTCAGAACTAAAGGAATTGAATGGATAATGGCTTGTGTGGAAAACGTGCATTTCTCTGTTATCATAAATGGAATCCCATCTTCTTTCTTCAAAGCAGAGAGAGGGCTTCGCCAGGGATGCCCTCTCTCCCCACTGCTGTTCATCTTAGTCATGAACACTCTTAGCTTGCAGATTACAGGGCGGTACAGGAAAAGGAATGTCGACCGATCAAAATCTGCAAAGAAATCTATCTCTCCCATAATCTGTTTGTAGACGACATTCTCATTTTTGCCATGCTGTGCAAAAAATCATGGACCTGTATCCACAACATTTTAAAAAAATTTCAATCAGCTTCAGGTATCCTCATTAATAGGGACAAATCAAAACTGTTCCACAACAACTCAAATGAAGACCTCATTTCATGGATAGCGTCCCTGCTTGGCTGCGCCCAGGAGCAAATTGATAATGGTATAAAATACCTTGGATTTAATCTGAAGGCAAAGGGCTATCGAAATCAGGATTGGTCATGGCTCATTGACCGATTCTACTACAGGATCTCGGGATGGGAATGGAGATTCCTCTCACTGGCAGGTAGATTTATTTTGGTGCAGTCAGTGCTGTCCCAGCTTGCGGTCTATTGGGCCCATCTTTTCCTTCTTCCAATCTCCATCACAAAAAAATGAGCTCTCTAGCAGCAAATTTTTTATGGGGCGGCCGCTCTTTTCAGTCTAAAATTCATCTTGTCAAGATGGAGGATATTTCAAGACCCAGGAAAGACGGTGGCTGGGGACTTTTAAATCTGAAAGTTTTTGGAAAGGCCCTCATCTACAAAACACTTCACAGGGGGATCTTTGGGAGCGGCCCATGGAGTATGCTCATTAACAGGAAATACCTTAAGGGAAAAGGAATTGTTTTCTGGTACAAAAGGAAAACCTTGGGAAAAAAGAGTGGATCAGCCATATGGTTGGGCTTCAGAAAGCTCCAACAGTTCTTCTTGGACAATCTGCGATGAAAAATCTACACAGGGGCCAACATTCTCATTGGAATTGACTATATTTTAAATGGCCCATCTTCCTTTCCTCCCTCCCTGATCCTCTATCTCCAAAATAAAGGAATTTTTACATGGGACAAGTTAATCAATTCCTGGTCAAACTTTTCCCCAGTCTGGAAATCTGCTTCTGATCTTCATCTCCCGCCCCCCCTTTCCCCAATTTGGACCTCCTTCGAACAAGGCCTCTCGATCATGCCCATCCACCGTGCTGCTCCATCGGATGCGTTGGTATGGACCCTCCCTTCCAAACCCCTCCCCATCTCAGTCAAAAACATATATGTTGCTATCTCACCCTCCCCTATCTCCCCCCCCATGATCTTCCCGATGACCCTTTGGAAAGTCTCCTGCCCTCTCAAAATGGTCCTTTTTCTATGGCTTGTCTTCTGCAACAAAAATCTTACTTGGGAAGTGCTTCAGCTGAGGGGATGGTCGGGTTCGGGGCGTTGTCCTTTGTGCCTCATGGACTCTGAAATGAATTTTCATCTGTTCTTCAATTGCCCTTTCTCCTCGTTCATATGGTATGATCTCTCCATCTCCTTTGGTTTTCCTCATCTTTCTTTTTCTACTGTTCAGGAAGCAATCAGGTGGTGGAGTGGACAGTCAGACATGCGGCGATCCCTCTTTACTCACTCTTGCTGGCTTATTTGGAAGTGGAGGAACTCTTTCATCTTCCAAGATACCAGAAGGCCGGTGTCTGCTCTTCTAAGCATTGTCAAAGCCTCCCAGTCTCTCTGAGCCAACTGCTCCATGAATCTCTTGCAACCCAGCTCCACTCTCGGGAATGGTATCTGGTTGTCAGCTGTCTTTTTTCTGTATTTGTCGAGCTTTCTTTCGATTGGATCACGCTGATTAGTGGAATGTTTATCCGTTCATTCTGCCTGTATATGGTCCGTTTCTTTTCCTGGAGCAGTGCAAGAAAGTGGAGTCCTTTTCAAATGTCTCATGTTTCTTGGTCAATTCCGCTGTCTTGTGGTCCGAATCCGGTCTTACATGTTGGTAGCGAAAGTATGTTGGAGCCTTATCTACTTGTTTCATGTTTCAATGTAGGAATGTCTGATGTTTATGCTGTCTCGGGGCTTTTATCAGGCCTTCTGTTCTTTCTGCCTGTATATGGCCCGTTTCCTTGCCTGGAGCAATGCTAGAAAGTGGAGTCCTTTCCAATGTCTCATGGTTCATTGTCAATTTCGCTGTCTAGTCGTCAGAATCCAGTCTTTGCCTGTAAAAGACAGCGCAAGTATGCAAGAGCCATATCTATTTGTTTCACATCTCAAAGTATGTATGTCTGATGGTTTTGCTGTCTCGGGGTTTTTTAACAGGCCTCCGGCACCCGTTTTTCCATCTGGGCTAGGATTTTTCTTGCAAAAGTCCTTTATGTATTTCGCTTCTTCTGAAGCTGCCATATATTTTCCAGAATATAACATTAAGATTTTTCTTCTGAAAAAAAAAGGTGAATTTCTTATGCAAATATTGAAAATAAAAGACTAACTTTAAACTTGACAATTATAGAGAGGTATTTATGCATGATATATATCATCTTAATTTCATAAGTAATTTGTTCTTTCAAATGAATAATATGGAAAAGAATGAAAAATACTTACCAATAAAAATTAATATATTCGATCCAAATCTTTATTAACTATGTTAAAGCATATCATTTTAAATATCTATATCTTTTTTTCCTACACATACTTTCTCAAAACAACAAATAAATCCCTTTAAACATAATGTATAAATAACATCTACCTTAAAATAAATATAATGAATTTTCCTTTCAATATCCATGATTCTAATCAATAATCTCCCTATACTACTAGGCCTTAAATTCCCCATGCCTCTTTTTTGATGAAGAATAATGGTTATTGAGATCTCTAAATCAATGAAAATTCTACACAATGAGATTATTGATGTTTCTTTCGAAAGAAAACCTTTCAAAGAAATTTATGCACATTTCTTAATTTTGATGTGGTACTTGGTATTAGTTTAATGACATTAAAGACAATGATTAACCTAATAGAGACACCAAGAAAAACATGGAATAGAAAAAATCATCCTAGGGATCAACCTCTATATCTCTTACATAATTTTCTAAGCACTCAATCATTCAAGTTATCTTATCTAACA
The DNA here is from genome assembly GCA_000404065.3 of Pinus taeda. Taxonomy (NCBI): domain Eukaryota; kingdom Viridiplantae; phylum Streptophyta; class Pinopsida; order Pinales; family Pinaceae; genus Pinus; species Pinus taeda. Next base: position 69,424 of record APFE031294927.1, read on the forward strand.
ATCAGACAATTATCATCATTAACACACCAATTAATCTTAATGCCATTTACATAAATTATTAAAAATATATTCATATAAAATTTC